>JBBBDQ010000814.1:1920000-2157500 GCA_037127315.1 Ascarosepion bandense | reverse complement strand
GAAATGAGGTAGTAGTTATACTATTTACATTATTTGGACTATTGTTCTCTTTGTTATTTTTACAATGTTTCGGCCATTGTACGCTCCAACTCTTCTTCAGGTGCTAAGAAATTCAAACCAGACCCTTTATTATGATCACTAGGGTATATTATATGGAGGAAGAAAGAGGATCATTGCCCCTCTATGGGATGAAGCTGAAATAATCTTCTAAGCCAATCAAACATAGAAATGAAACAATATAAGAACCAGTAATACGGAGTGCTAGAGAAAATCATTAGCATCAAAGATTGCAGTACGAGCACTGATAAAAAAAAAATGTTACTGAAACATTAGGTTTATAAGTCTCAGAAATTCACTTGCTGTTGTCCTCAAGGACGCATGGATATAGACATTGGTTAATTCCATTGACTTGACCCAAAGAGTTGTGAGTTCAATACCAGGCTACTGGAGTGGTGAACTTAGAGAGTTAGGTTAAAAGGAGATAACTCATGACTACCAGAAGTGGCTTTGCACAAGGAATGAAAATAATATACCCCAGTGATTGTAATAAAGAGTTTAGTTCAAAATTTGAAGCCCCTAAAGAAGGCTGGAGCATACAGTGGCTAAAACGTTGTAAAAATGACAATGAGGACAATAGTCCAAATAATGTAAATACAGAAATATATATATTTAGAAATCAGTTGATTACACAGCCTTGGTTTCAACCTTTTAGTATCATCAGGTGTTTTATATCAATTGAATCTCCAATGTGTTTATATCAACTGATTTTCTGAAGTGTTTACATCCAGAAATCTGAAGTAATGTCCAGATATAAAAAAGCATCAGAAAATATATTTTAGGATCATACAAACTCAGATGAAAGTGTTTACAATTCTTGAATAAGTCATGCATTCTGAAAATCCCTCTTATATGTTTGGAAAGTGGTGGTGCAGTGGATATCGACTCAGAACGACAACTTGGGGAGTCAAGTTCGAATTCTAGTTGAATTCCTCCTTGCATTTACTTACGCACAAATACCCTTGGGAAAGGTATTAATCCGTCTCTTCCTTCCAGTTATGGGTTAAATAACAGGACAGATTGGGTTCTATAGCCTTGGTCGGCAACCAGTCTACCGCAGAAAGCAATGGCAACCTACTGCAGGATAACCTTCTGCCCAGTCAGTCATGTCTCTTTCGAGACATGATCGCCCAAAGCGTGTATCACGTATGGCACCTGACTGACTGACTGTTGGAGAATCTGCTGATACACTGAAAGGTTGAAACCAAAATTGCATATCAACTGACTTCCAAATAAAAATATTTAAAAGCTCTACATTATACATTGTAAATGTATTGAGCACTTTAATACAACTGCATACTGGTCTAATTTAATTCTGACCAATAACTTGTTAATAATAATTATCTGTGTTTGTGTGTGTATCAATGGACTTTATACAAAATCTACTTTTGTTTTTTCAAGGATTTTAATGGAAAAAACAACAGGACATATTTCAAGGATAGAAATTTAAAAAAAACATTTCTTTTAGACAACTTTACAACATATACAATAAACATAGTTATACAAATGTGCATTGACATGCACATACAAAGAAGTAGAAATGTACAGTGGATCAAATAAATGGCTGACATTCACAAAATATCTATCCTTTCACCAAATAAATGCATGTACTTATTTTATTGTATTTATTGTGTACACACCAAATTAACCGAGAAATAACATTAATGGAGCACCAAAAAATGCATATGTGATCGTAATGAATTTTTGATAATTGTTAAAATAATAATTACTAAATTTATATATTTGACATTTCAAGATTTTTCTAGATTATTTTGTGACATAATTCTAGGTGATTCCATAAGTGCCTTCTTGGCAATTTGCCATTTTATGTCTTAACACTTCAAGCCAACATTTTCATGATGCCAAATACAAAAGAACTATAAACTATAAGCCAGGAATAATACATGGAAGAACATAAAAGTAGGAAAAGACTACAAAAAGCTCAACATACCAAATAAGCTCAACCCAGTATATAAATCAAAAATGGCAAAATGAAAAGACTTTGGTAAAACAAGTAAAAATTTGGTTTGTTGAGTTTTCAACTTAATATATGCTGTGGTGTAATGGATCTCAGCTCAGAATGAAAAATCAGAAAGCTGAGTTTGAATTTATTGTATTCCCTTGTGCGCAAATACCCTTGGAAAAGGTATTAATCCATCTCTTCTCCCTCCAGCTATAGGTTGAATAGCAGGACAGATTGGGTTCTATAAGCCTTGGTTGACAACCAGTCTACCACAGAAAGTAATGACAACCTACTGTGAGAAAATCTTCTGCCTAGTTAGTCATGTCTCCTCTGAGACATGATCACCCAAACATGTATCATGTATAGCAATTAACTGACTGATTTAATAGGCAACCCTTTTGGCCAATTCAGTAAATCAACTAAAGAAAAATTTTGAAACATGCCTGCTTGTCTGATTAGTTAAACAGAAATTGAGAATTATTGGTCGATGACCTGAGTTTGATTAAGACAGTTATAACATACCAAAAAAAACATGTACTGCGGTGGGAAGTTAACAATAAAAAAATGTCCAAGAACCATTAATGAAGAAATGACAGATTAAATTTTTTAATGAGTATATTAAAGAATAAACCTATTTCAACAATTTTATTGTTAGATGAGACCAAAGTTGACCTATTGACCTAGCAATAACTATACTAGGTACTATGGTGGTGGGGTACTGTATTGTGCTAAGGATTAAAATTCAAGTAACTGCAATACACATCATAAAACATAATGGTAACAGTATCATGCTGCAGTTTCTTTTAGGCATTTTTTTAAAAAAATCATTTCACCCCAAGCAAGGCAATAAGCCACTAAGGTACAGGAAATCACTGAGTGTGAGAGAATACGAGAAAAAAAAAAAAAAAAAAAAAAACACTATAAAGGGAGAGAGAACAATAAAAGAAAATTGATATTGCACTTAAATTTTAGAAAACCAAAGTTGACTGGAAATCCAGAAGAGAGTTCCACAAGTGAGAAGTGTGAGAGAAGAAACTATTCATATAGAATTTACCATTACATCTAAACATTTCAACCCTCAAATGACAAGATTTTCTCACCAATCTAGTATTGCATAAAGTCTAGGTATCAAAGTTTATCAGAAGAATTACCATGAAAGTATTTATAGAAAATGCATCAGAAAGCTACATTATGGTGGTGGGAAAGTGACTGAAACAAGGATGCCAGGTCAGGACCAATAACAATGCAGATTCTTCTTTGGATTTTTGTCAAGAATCTCTAAATATATAGCAGGAGCACCAGACCAGATGTATATGAACAGAGGGGATATTAGCATCATTGAGTAAATCATGGACACAGCTAAGTATTGTTCTATTCTGGAAGAACAACTTGCTTTCTCTGCCATAAAGTTCAACATGAGAGAAAACTAAATGTTTTTTACAGAACAATGATCCCAAGCACATAAACTAAAACTTGAGGTAAAAAATAAAAGCATATTAATGTCCCTGTGTTGCTGGGACAGTCATTGAATCCGAGTTCAATAAAAAGACAAAATGATGGAAAGAATTGAAGACAATTGGGAAGAATCAACCATCAAGTTGACAAGCAGTATGGCTTCCACTTCACCAGGTCTACTGTTGATGTGCTAATGACCGAGTACATATATTAGGCGATGGATAAAAATGGCAATACCAGAGCTGTTGCTCTGGATATCTCAAAAGCATTTGATAGGATTTGGCATGCTGACCTAAGTAATCTACAGGACTATGGTATAAATGGACTAGTGTTTGATTTAATCTAATTATTCCTGTCAAATCACAAACTGATGGTTGTTCTGAATAGGCATATTTTCAAACCCTTTCATGTGAATGCAGGTATTTCTCAAGGCTCTATTCTAAGTCCTATGCTCTTCTTCAGTTTCCAAGTTGGCATCTATACAGATGATACCACCATCTACTCCCATCTCTATAAGAAATCTGCCTGGGCTGACAAAGTAGATTGAACCTCTGCTCTTGAAAAGGACCTCCAATCTGTGATGAATTAGGGTAAGAAATTGCTTATAAATTTTAATGCTTTCAAAATGAAGTTGCTCTCCCTTACAAACCATAGAGAAGCTTTCCTACCTTCCATTAATATGGATCACACTAGTCTCTCTGAAAGCAATACACTGCACCTCCTCAACCTCATTCTCTCAGTTGTTCTCAAGTGGAATGAATACATTGAATCAATTGCTACATCTGCTTAGAAGGTTGGGTTGCTATGCTGAGCCAGGTTTTTTTTTCTGACCAGAATTCATCTGGCACATTTAAAAACCTACTATTTGTCTATGCATTGAATACTGTTGCCAAAACTGGTTAGGAGCTTCTGCTGTTCATCTCGGAGTTCTTGAAAAAATCCAAAGTAAGATTTGTAAAGTAATTTGTCTTGATTTGGCTGCTCATCTTCAGCCACTTTCTCACAGACAAAATGTGGTTTCCCTCTGTCTTTTCTACAAGTATTTTTATCACTTCTGCTCTGATGACTATTCTCTGGTGCCCTGCCCTCATCAATTTACCATGCAACTATTGGCAACTAAGTCCCACCATTTTACTGTCAAAACAGGCAAATGTAATCGCTAATTCCGTTCTATCAGTTTCTGTCCTCACTTCCTTCCTGTGAAACTCCCTTCCCCATGCTTGCTTCCCTGATAGCTACAATCTCCAAAAGTTTCAGTGCAACTTCAATTACCATCTTCTATCTTCGTGACTTCCACCTTTCTCTTATTTTTTCTACACCATCACCTATATTGTTTCCTTTCATTGTAACTCTCTGCTCACCAGTGGCAGTATTGCCTTGCTTGGGGTGAAACGATTATTTAAAAAAAAAAAAAAAAGAAAAGTTGCATGTTGAAGGAAGTATGTCATGAGGATTGGTCCAAAATACCAGTGAATCCCTGCTTGAAGCTTACATTGTCCTATAAGAGATGTTTGGAAGCAAAATAGCAAATATGTACTTTTTTGTCAGATAATTTATTGTATATACAAGTAATTAATTCCTTGTGGTAATTTTCTAATTCCTAGCATTTGAAACTTATTATATATTAATTTCATAAAGTTGCAGTAAATTTACATGTAACTATTTGATGAAATGCTAAATATTTTGTACATTATGGACATATTTGATCCATAGTACACACAATTGATAATTCACCTATAAACCTAAAACAGTAAATATCCCTTTTTTATATATAAAACACATGAAATTTTCTATACTTCTGAGATGAGGTAGTATTTACATTTATATTGTTCAGACTATTGTCCTCATCTTATTGCCATGTTTATGACGTCTTGGCCATTGTATGCTCTGGCCTTCTTCAGGTACACTGGGCCATGTAGATGTAGGACACATGGCTCAGTGGATATAGGCATTGGTTAGTTACAGTGACTTGACCCAAGGAGTTGTAAGTTCAATACCAGGCTACAGCAGTGGTGAACAAATAACTTAGAGTTTAGTTAAAGGGAGATAACTACATCGCACATAGAATGAGAATGACACTCCATTAAGGATTTTGTTCAAAATTCCTAGCACCTGAAGAAGACAAGCGTGTACAATGGCCAAAATATCGTAAACATGGCAATAAAGATGAAAACAACAGTTCGAACAATGAAAATAATGTTCCAAAAATTTGTACTTCATATAAACTCAGAATTTGAGTATTCATCCTTTAAGAATTAGCAGTTTATTGATTTTTTTTTTTACTGTTTATCAACCTTTTATAGCTTATTTAAAGCCAGAAATATTTATGATTCCTTTCTTTTTGTCCCTCCACCATTTTCTTTCCTAAAGCTCTTCCTTTTATATCCCAACTTTTAAGTAGAGAAACACTTCCACTTCTGGATCGAGATGCCTTTAGGAGAGTCTAGATTCCTTCCGAAACCTCCCAAACCAGATGTCCTTTATTTATTTATACATTTTTCTTTTTCTCCTCTTTTTATTCATTTTATTTTATTTTATTTTTTATTTCATTTATTTATCCTATGTTACCCAATGCATATCAATATAAACCAAGAGTGAAACTTTTCAAACAGAAAAATTTCTATAATTATGATTATATAGTGTTTATTACAAAAAGTTTATTTTTAGAATTTACTGCACATTTTTAACATTTTGTGCAGCTTGCCTTATTTTGAATAATTGTTACAATGCACTTAGGAAAGGATGGATACAAATCCCTAACCATCTTCACAATATGTCATTCACTCTGTGCCCAAGCTCCAACAACTCTTCAAGATTGTACAGATTCTTCTGACACGCTCTTCCCTTTTATTCTGTCTATATTTGCTCAATGATATAAAAATCAGGGTTCCAAACTGGTTAATCTTTCAATATAGTGATTTCACTATCAGCCAGACTCTTTAAATACAATGTAAATTGTGTCTTCTGACTTCTTTATTTCTATTATATTGTTCTTTCACCTTAATATTTTCTTTTTCTTATATTCTTTATCACACAGTAACTTCTTGCATCTTAGCGACTTTACTGCCTTGCTCAGGTTGAAATGGTTTAAAAAAAAAAAAAAAAAAAAAAAAAAAAAAAAAAAATCACTATGATTCTGAAGAACAATTGTCTTCATTTGAGTCTGGTATCAAATAGTCATTAAGCAACTGGATTTATTTATCACTATTCAAGTTACTATCAATTTTAACTAACTTTTTGTAAGCATCACTTTAGCTCCAAAAGCATCTGACTTACTCCCCAATTTCACAACTTTCGTCATCTAACATGTGTAGTTTCTTGTGGGCCTTCAGATAACCTTTATTATTATAACGCAATTCCTTTCTAGTTTCATCACTGACTGATCTTATTCCAAGCATTTGTATCCTACAGTTCATATCTCTTTAATTGAATTAACATGACATTCAAATGATGTTAGTATGGTGCACTCATAACATGGAGATAACAACATGTGACAATGAAATGCCATATTTATTCTGAAACTAAACTACTAAATGAAATAAAATGAGGGATGTATCAGTGTGATACAAACTGAAACTGAAACACTTAACGGTCACCAAATCAAACAGTGCAATAAACACTACTACCACTAAATGAGACAAGTTGGACTCATCCATTATATGCCTTGCAATTTTCTTTGGCTTAGTTTTTGCCAGCCTGATCAGTTTCTGTATTATTCTGCTGATTTGGAGGGAAATAAATCTTCAGCGAAGTGAAATTCAAGAAAATTTCTGAAATGAGACTTCTTGAAATTTCATATTTTTATAGCTTGCTGACAGTCTTGGCCATCTACACCATCTTCATTCTGGTTGGCTTGGAACTTTCCACTATGATTTCAAATAATGAAAAGATGCAGTAAATTTAACTATATGAGGGGAACAAAACACTATTTTGAAAAAATATTTACATATTAAGGAAAGTAAGAGTAAAATAAAAGTAAAAAATGGCTGAAAATTTTGCATGTCCATATTTTCTTTTCTGTGTGTATGTAGTGAGGGGAGAGAGGGACTTGCCATCTCCCTTTTTCCTTTAGCTATATATGAAGACTAGCAGTATAGCCCAGCGTTGCTCGGGTGTAATGAAAGCTTTAAAACTAATCCATAGTCCTGGAGCTCAGACTCTTTGGATGTTGGCACAAAAGACTAAAAAGCAATAGTTGTTTCCAGTTAAAGTGAAACCGTAGACTGAAAGAAAAATGAATGGATTAAGTCAAATTTTGAAGTTTGGTGAGAATTGGATAAAAATTGTGAATTTGTATAAAGGACATACAGACAGATAAACAGACACAAACATCTTGCCTTTTATCGATTATATATATATATATATATATATATATATATAAAAAAATCGATTTTCTACACTATTGTAGGAACTGCAACCTTGAAACTTCTGAATATTGTTTCTTATGTCTGTCTATGAGTGTATCAAATTTGATTAAAATCGGACCACTCCTTCTATAACCTGATTTTTTTGATTATCAATATTTATCAGGGGTACCTCAACATAAAACCTAGCTAAGAACACTTGCAGATGCTTATAGTACAACTGCGTAAATTTTCAAGAAAATCGGTTCAGCCGTTTTGGAGTCTATAGGTAACAGACACACACAGACAAAGTTCCATTTATAAATAAGTTTAGATGAGTCCAACAGGTCCAATGTTACCTCTATATAAAGCATGGTGCAATACAAACACTTGTGAGCTGTTAATTATTAGATATGTAAAATAGTTTAAAGAGGCCAAAAACTTTTTCACAGTATTTTTTTTTTTTAATAATCATTTTACCCCAAGCAAGACATGACTACCACTGGTGTGCAGAGGTTACAGTGAGAGAAAAGAAAAAAAGAAACAAGGTACAGGGGATGTTGAAGAAAGGATAACAGATGGATGAGATTCAAAGAAATAGAAGATGGCAACTGACGTTGCATTTAAATTTTTGAAGATAGCTACTATCAGGGAAGCAAGGGAGTTACACAAATGGGAAGTGTGAGAAAAGAAAATATTAAAGCAGTAGAAATAGTTACATTTGACTATTTTGATGGTAAAAGGGTGGGATCTTGATACCAATCTTTTAGCATGCTTAAAGACATGTGGTCAGGGAACCAGGGGGGAAAAGTTTGTCAGAGCAGTTGCCATGAAAATGCTTGTAGAAAAGACAGAGGGAAGCCACATCATGTTGGTGAGAAAGTGGCTGAAAACAAGCTGCCAAGTCAGGATCAATTATATCGCAGATTCATCTCCGGATTTTGTGTGTGTGTGTGTGTGTGTGTGTGTGAGAGAGAGAGATGTCTGGAAAGTATGCAGCCATTTAAAATTTCTTGAGAACTGGTTGCCTGATCTTGCTGTAACTTGTCAGTAAATCAAATGGTAACTTACTGTGCATATGTAAACAGATACTCTCTTGTGTGCTTACTCAAATGGCAGTGAGACTCAACTGAGTCAATTTCTGTAGAGCAGGACAATTATATTATGCAGATTTTTGCTGGTAAAGCATCACATCAGCCAGGTCGATCAGCCCATCTACTATCCAGATTTGGATCCCTGAAACTTAGCTTTTTCCAAAGTGGAATTGCCATTAAAGAGGAGAAATTTTAAACCATGTAAGAAATTAAGCAGAATGTGATGAGGTAGCAGATAGAGATCCCAAAAGAAGACTTTTGCAAATTGTTTTGAAAAACTGAGGGTTTATTAGATTATAAGGGGAGTACTCTGAAGGAGACAAAGGCACCATTGCTCTAGGCAGGCTATTTTTGTTATTATATATATATATATATATATATATATATATATATATTTTCAAACACTCTCTGCTACTGGTGTGTGCTTACATTGTGAATACAACATGCTAAAATCTACCTCTCTTCACCGAGCATCCATAGCTTAGAGGTTAGAATCACCGACTGATGTCAATTTGCTGTGATACAGCAAAACAGGACTATGTTTGGATGACATATATATATAGTCATCTGCAGACAGATCTGTTTTGCTGTATCACAGCTTATCAGTACAGTTAAACATCCGATTGCTTTTACCCAGGATTGAAACTCAACTGAATTGGCCTCAGTCGACAATTCTACCTCTGACCTATGAATGCTCAGTAGAAGGAGGCAGACTTTTAGCATGATATACCATGTAAACATACGCCAATAGTTAGAGTGTTCTAATTCATTACCGAATGAGCAATGCATAGATGCTAGAGTAGCTACTGTTTTTTCAAAGTCTACCATTCTTCCAGAGTGCTCAATCAGGATGTGAGAGCATAAATCTTAACAGATAATAAAGTTGATAGGAGAAAGGTGTGAAAATAGATTTACCTATGATAGGTAAAACAGAAATAAAAACAAACAGAAGAATATGAGTGTAGAGAATAAGTAAGAGGAGTAGAATATGTAACAAGGTTGGAGAGGCTCCCAAGTGTGGGGAAAAGAAAAAATGAGGAGAGATTGTAGCTAGATGTGAAGTTAAAAACTTGCTTTAAATAAATAAATAAATACTTAGCCCCCAACCCCCAAAAATGTTTCCCCTCAAAAATATAGGGATACAAGTGAGATGAGAACAAACAATCTGGGAATTTGACATGAGCTAAGTTCCCTGTAGTGTACTTATATATATATGAAATGTAGTGAGGACATAGAAATCAACACTGCATGGTGACTGTCAGTCTTGTACCTCATTGAAATCTACAAACTATTTTTGCCACTTTCCTTTATATATAGCTCTCTGGAAAATTAAGGGAAGTTAGGGAATGAGAAAACCAGTCTGACCCAGTTCTTTTGTTTTGGGCTAATGCTTAAGGTTATTTAGGGTAATGACCTCTAGATTGATTACTTTAATAATTATTACATTAAAAGATTTTACATTTGTGCATTTTTTTTGTTCTAAGTTTTTGTTTTTGGAATAAATTTTTCTATATTTATGCAGTTTTATTTAATCTTTTTGGTTTTTATTTCTATCTTTTTTGAGAAAATATGATTATGGTGATTTCTGCCTGTATTCAAAAGATTATGTAGCTTCAAGTTGTTGTAAACTGATACTATTTTTATACTCTGTTTTATTTTTTGGTGTGTTTTGGTTTGTGTTTTAACTTCTTTATTTCCATGGACCTTCTGTGAGATATATGGCTGAGTGGTAAGAATGTTAGACTTCTGTCTATAAAGCCGAGGTCTGAATCTCACTATGGTTGATTTGTCATGGAGGTGATCTGTGGAGACAATTCCAGCTCACAGTATCCTGGAAGTATTTAAAAATATACCACAGGTTGACCGAAGCATCATGAGGGAAATTGATTAGATGAAACTGTTTAGAAGCCATTGATGATTATACTAGCATGAAGTCATAAGTCATCATGACAGAGTTTTAGCATACTGACTTTGATCAAACCGGTGATCACAAAAGATTGTCACTTTTCAAGAAAATGTAACTAAAGTCTGCTCAGAATAAATGGGGTATAAACAGACTGCCTCTGTGCTGAGTCAGTGTTTGTAGTAGAATTAGATAGCTCAGATATAAGCAGCAAGATATACATCTAATCTAATCTATCTAAATCTAAACTTATTTATAAATTGAACTTTGTGTGTGTGTGTGTGTGTGTGTGTCTCCATTACCTATAGACTCCGAAACTGCCAAACCGATTTTCTTGAAAATTTACACAGTTGTACTATAAGCGTCTGCAAGTGTTCTTAGCTAGGTTTTGTGTCGAGGTACCCCCCGATAAATATCAAAAATCGATAATCGAAAAAAATCGGGTTATAAAAGGAGTGGTCCGATTTTAATCAAATTTGCTACACTCATAGACAAAGATATAAGAAACAATATTCAGAAGTTCAAGGTGTCAGTTCTTACAATAGTGCAGAAAGTTGATAATACATATATTTAAAAGGCAAGATGTGATGTTTGTGTGTGTGTCTGCTTATCTGTCTGTATGTCCTTTATACAAATCCACAATTTTTATCTGATTCCCACCAAACTTCACACAAATATTCTTTCAGCTGAGTCTGAGCTCCAGGACTATGGATTAGTTTTAAAGCTTTCATTACACCCGAGCAACGCCGGGCTATACTGCTAGTACATATATATCTGTTTATTGCTATTTTACAAGTTTATTATAATCTTGTACAAGGTACAAATGGAGAGACATCAACATCGAGCATACAACATGAGCAATTTGGTAAATAAAACAAGCTTTTAAATTATTGCATTATGTGTCTCTTGATACCAACCCTATTTCTTGAACAAATTAAGATACCAAGACCTAGCAAGTGCAACAATTTAAATATCTGGAAAGTGTTTTAGAAGAAAAGGTGTGACACTGAAATTGAAAGGTGTATTGGGATAATGAAAAATGCCTTCCAAAAGCTAAGTATTAAGAAACATAATCATTTTGTTAGAAACAAAGCAAAGAGTATTGAACTGTTCTGTAAAACTGGTCTTCCTAGATGGCAGTGAATGCTGGACAATCTCTTCGCAGATAAAGAGAAAGGCTTAAAGCAACAGAAATGTCATTCTACGAAAGTTTGCTAAAAATACCCTGGACAAAACGTGAGCAATGACAAAGTTACAATGAAAATAGAAACAAAAGGGACACTTATATTTAACATCAGGAAGAGATACCTGAAATTTTTAGGGTACATAATGAGGAAAGAGAACTTGGAAAATCTGGTACTCACATGACAGATTAAAGGCAAATGGTTTAGAGGAAAGCAATGTATAATCTACCAAAAGAGATTGAGAAAATGAATGGCAGAGCAACTTTTAGGAAAGATAACAATAGACAAAATTTATTAAGAGCTACAAAGGATAGGAAATTGTGGAGAGCCATTGTTGCCTATGTCTTGAAGGGACACAGCACATAGAAGAATAGGTTGATACAAAAGTTCAACAAAATCTTTTATTCTTTAGTCAATAAAGTATTTCTACCAGACTTTCTATAATCGGGTGCCACTTTTCAGTTAAATTGTAAATTCCAACATAAAAGAATGATTCTACTTGTGAATCATTGAGGAAGTTTTCAAATAGTTTGAACTTGTTGAAAATACCAATGAGAAAAGGATTCTGGCACAAACTGAAACAAATGACAATTGAAAACTAACAGGTCCAGAGAATATGGCATGTGTGAAAAATCTTCCTCCCATCATTTGTTGCATTGTAAGATTCGGACAAGCATTGTCATACAGCAATGTTAACAGTTGACTTCTTGATCCACAAAAAAAATTTAAAATAAAAATAAAATAAGAATGTTTGTATGGGTCATTCAAATGAATTACACATTGAACTCAAGAACATTTATAATAAAGAATTCATTTGGAACTTAAAACAGAAAATCTCGTTTTACAAATAGAAACTAGTTATTGTGAGAGGTTAATGGTTGACTTGGACTTACCTATTATTTTATGAGTTTGTGATTTTTGAATATATATACTTTTTTTCCTTCATCAGTTACTATCTTTTCTACAAATGACTGTATCAAACCAAAGTTTTTTTGTTTTGTTTTACGGCACATCAACCCATCTTGGGTCATTTAACACCGAATCGAATTATTAAAAATCAAACAAAAAGTTAACAATTTCAAGAAGTTTGTATATTTAACAAATTAATATCAAACCAAAGAAAAAAAAAAGATAAAAATAAACAAACAAATGCCCCACCACCATGTAATTTATTTCTGTGGAATGCATTTCTAACTTGTCTCGAAAGTGACATGATTGTCCAAGTGTGTATCACATATAGCAATTAACTGACCGACTGAAATAATGTGTACCAAAATGTGTATTATGTTTAGCTGAACCTAATTCTAAACCTGACTTACAGCCACATTACATTGAAACAAGAGTTCCCATACGATCACCAAAGTAAACCACTGTGGAACCTGGTCAATATCCTAATGGATGACTGCATGGGAATACCAGATGCTGTAGGCTTGGATGTGTGGTTGGTGCCAGGGATAATGGTTCGAAATCATTAATCAGAGAATGGAGTTCCAATTTCTGCTAGGCTTGTTGTATTTACTTACATTCAAATAAATACCCTTGGGAACTGTTCTCAATATTTTTGCTTTACCTAAATATTATGTGTTGTGGTGCGATGTATCTAGGCTCGAAGTGAAAAATTGGAGAGCTAAGTTAAAATTCCAGTTGAATTCATTGCATTCACTTCCATGCAAATACCCTTGAGAGAGGTATTAATCCATCTCTTCTCCCTCCAGCTATGCACTGAATAGCAAGACAGAGTGGGTTCTATAGTCTTGGTTGGCAACCAGTCTACTTCAAAAAGAGATGGCAACCTACTACAGGAAAATCTACCTAGTCAATCATGTCTCGAAAGAGACATGATCGCCCAAGTGTGTATCACATATGACACTTGACTGACTTTAAAAAAAAACAAAAAAACTAGCCCATTCTTAAATTTCATTAAAACAACAGTTAACTCACCAGAACTTCCAAGAATTCAAATAAATGCAACACATCTTACTACCACAGAAAGAGTGTTCCGGTATTTGACTTCAACATTGAGTTGGGAAATTCACTTTTAGCCTGACTAGAAATAAAACTTAATTATTCAGCAATCTTAATGATTTTCACTGGCCACAAAGATGAACGCGCTGCACACTTTCATAGCTAATTTTTGTAGCGATGTCTCTTTGTGAGAGAGAATTGATGACACTCAGTCTGCAACAAGCTTGATGAACATGATAAATAAACTCAATGAGAAAAGAATATTTAAAAATAAAATATAATATGAGCTTACTTTACTGAAAAACTAGTGATAATTTATGAATGTTAAGCAACATTTTGTGTTGTTGATATTCTGCACTTTATTCTCACTTATGTATTTTTTTTCTTGTTTTTGTCACAACCAATTTTATGTCTCTTGTGACCCACTCAAGAGTCAGGACCCACAGTTTGAAAAATTCTGATCTAGAGTAAGTATATAGAAACAAAAGTTGAAGGAAAAACAGGATAATTGTCAAAATAATTAATTTAATGACAGTCAACCATTAAAATCAACAACCGAAGCAGATAGAAACATTTTTTTGGTAGAAAATAAAATTCGCAAATATGATAATCAAAGTTTAATAAGAAATCAACGCAGTCATTTTACTGAATTCTTTTTTTCTAATTGCAAATCTAAAATATCTCATGGAACAACTGAAGATAAATAACCAATTGATGCGAGAATTTATTTCATCTGTTGGATGGGTAAGGTTTATTATTAAACACTCGTCTTCATTTTTATTATATATACTATTCTTTCTTATCCATTTTACAATCAGGCATTTCCATGAAAGTAAAATATGCCAATTAATTTTTACCTGAAATTTTGAGATGAAAAATTATCATTACTATCAACAAACTTATTCAAACTAATCTTTCCATTTTTCAGTGTTACAGTCCCAACATTTTAGCCATTGTACTATCTAGACTTCTTCAGAAGTCTGTCATAGTGAGTTTAGAATTATCATAAGTTAACAGACATCTGAAAAAATAAAATAGAATAAAATAAAAAGATAAACAGTCAAAACATTGAAACTGTAATCACCAAGATAAGGGCACTAGTCTTTGCTAAATCAATGTATAACAAAGCCAATTAATTCTCAAATACTTATTTGGTACTGACAACAGGTATAGGTGTACCCCAAGGTTCACTTCTTGGTTTAACTCTTTACATAAATGATCTGCTTAAAATATACTCCAATCATTTGTGAATAGCTATGCTGATGATCAAAAGTATGTGGATGAACCTCCAAAACCCTCAATGACAAGAGCATGGCAGATAATCTCTCCCCTGAGCAAGCTATAACAGCTTGGTTGGGAAAAACTAGCTGGTTACATTCAATGCCTCAAAAATCAAACTAGTGACATTCCACAATTGCCGACTGAAACCAGAACATCACCAACCACAATAAATGGATGTTCCTTCAGAAAGGTCCCATGCCTCAAGAGCCTATCAAGAACTTAAACTCAGCTCAGACCTGAAGTTTTACTTGTACATTGCTACAAATGGTTGGTTCCCTGTACCATTCCAGCAAGTACCTGACTTTTTATGCTATCTTCTACCTTCAAAAGAACCAGATCAGAGCAAAAATGAAGTACTACTGCCAGACATGAGCAAGCTTCCCAATCTTCACTTCCTAATCTCGATGGAGTCCAAAAGGTGATGAATTACTCACATCCTCTTGTTGCTCTATCACTATTTGCATGGAGAGTGTTCAGATGAACCTTAGTTGCATCAGTCATAAGTGTTATGGCAAAGACCTGCTATGCTATGCACATTGTACCAAGCCACCTTCATTCTCTTCATATTCTTTTGGTGAGATTCTTAAAGAAACATGGCCCAGTGGATACAGGTGTTGGTTAGTTCCAGTGACTTGACCCAAAGAGTTGTGAGTTCAATACCAGGCTACAGCAGTGGTGAACAAGTAACTTAGAGAGTCCGGGTAGAGAGAGATAACTCATGACAACCAAAACAGTCTTTGCACAAGGAATGAGAATAATATACCCTAGTGAATCTAATGAAGGGTTCAGTTTGACATTCCTAGCACCTGAAGAAGGCCAGTGAGTAAAATGGCTGAAACATTGTACAAATGGCAATCAAGATGAGGACAATAGTCCAAATAATGTAAATAGTGTGATGAGATCTGAGTTCACCTCCATCAGCATCTTACCATAAATCACTGCCTTGTGTAACTGTTGTATCCTTGAGAAAGATACAAGAATGAACTGTACACCCAAGTGGTAAACTACCAAATACAGATGTCATAAAGCAAACTGGATTGTTCTGTATGAGAGTGTCACTGAAAGATCAGTATACACTATCATATACACACCTCGCTAATCAGTAGCTATGACTCATAAAACAGATGGACCCATCCATCCTACTGTACCAAAAGGGTAGAAGGATATTCCACAACAGTAATTAATTCCAAAAAGTTACTTCCCTAATTGGTACAAACTTAACCTATTCAAGTCTAAAGTTAATGGTTATTTTTCACACATATCTGCCTAAGCTGTACTTGTTACTCTGTAACCACCTACCTTGGGTGGCTCTTGGGTGAAGATCATAAAAAAAAAATCAGTTTTAATGACAAAGAACAAAGTATTTTTTCAATATATTTTGATGGATTTCTTTTCTTCTATTTTTCAAATGGTCACTTATTTGTCACCAACAAGGCAGAAGATTATTTAATACCAGATTACTGAAATCCAACAAAGTTTCAGTGTACAAAGCTTTGTAATCCTATCTGTTTTGCTGAAAATAATCAGTATTACTGATGACGTCATCCTAATGCAAATAATCCTCATCCAAAATTATATGAGTTTTCTTCTGACCAAAGCAGAATATTTTAAGATCTAGAAAGCAGACTGTGGCCAAAACAAAGTGTTTTCATTTGGTTTACATATGTTAAGAGTAGCTTGTTTTATCATGAAAAGAAATTTGGCAAAGTTTAACAAATGAACATCCAAAAAAAAAGGAAAAAAAAAAATTCTGTCAAAAGGACTTTTTTCCCCTTGACACCAATTTTTTATTTAAAAACTATTTATATAATTTTAATAAAACTGAAATATTGAGCTGAAAACCAGTTACTGGACCAGTATACAGCTGTATTAAAAAGTGCTCAATACATATATAATGTAGAGTTTTTAAATATTTTAATTTGGAAGTCAGTCAATTAAACTACCTTGGTTTCAACCTTTTGGTATCTTTAGGCATTTTTTATATTAACTGATCATCCAATGCTTTTTCAAACGCATAATAGGAACTTTCAGAATGCATAACTGGAAATTTAAAACAAGGGAGAAGGTATAAAAATAAATTGACAGAGAAAAATAAATGGAGGATGTACTGAAGACAATTAAAAAAAAAAAAAAATTGGTATAATCAAAAATCAACATTCAAGCTAAAAAGCCATAAAAATTGTACCAAATTAGCCAACTAAATTGAAAGAATAAAATGGCAAAGACCCATATATAACTTGGAGCATATTAAATAAGGCTAGACCTTGCAATGGTGATGTCTGCAGATTGTGCCAAAATGAGAATTTAACCGTAGTATCTTTTCCAGGACAAGAAAGGTTGCCAAATGAAAGGTCCAAAATAATGTCTGAATGTAAACACCTTAGAAAATATATTTTAGGATTGTACAAACCCTGATGAAAATGTTTACAATTAGCTCCTTCCTTCTTTTAAACTTCCAGTTATGCATTCTGAAAGTTTCTGTTAAGCATTTGAAAAAAGCATTGGATGATCAGTTAATATAAAATGCCTGAAGATACCAAAACGGTTGAAACGAAGCTAGCATAATTGGCTGATTTCCTAATTAATATATACTAGCAGTATAGCCTGGCGTTGCTCGAGTGTAATGAAAGCTTTAAAACTAATCCATAGTCCTGGAGCTCAGATTCTTTGAACATTGGCACGTAAGACTAAAAAGCAATAGTTGTTTCCAGTTAAAACGAAACCGTGGACTGAAAGAAAAATGAATGGAAGTAAGTCAAATTTTGATTTCCTGTTATCGATATCAAATAAGTTTTTTTTGGTAAACTGCAGATAAACAGACACACACACAAACATCTTGTCTTTTATATATATATATATATATATATATATATATATATATAATCAATTTATGCACTATTGTAAAAACTGCAACCTTGAAACTTCTGAATATCGTTTCTTATGTCTTTATCTATGAGTGTATGAAATTTGATTAAAATCAGACCACTCCTTCTATAACCCGATTTTTCGATTTTCAATATTTATCGGGGGTACCTCGACACAAAACCTAGCTAAGAACACTCGCAGACGCTTATAGTACAACTGTGTAAATTTTCAAGAAAATCCGTTGACCCGTTTCGGAGTCTATAGGTAACTGATACACACACAAAGTTCCATTTATAAATAAGTTTAGATACACACACACACAGTTATGTATAAGGCCATGAGCTGTGATATAACAAAACAGGCTTGTATGTGGATGACTAATATATTATGCTTTCATTACAACTGAGCTCTCTAGAGAAGAAAATGAAAAAAATACATTTCCCACTTCTGCGATATAAGCATTACTCTTCAGAAATGAATAGAGTTCTTTTGGTGACTGGCGTGTGTATACACTCCTTATATACAACACATTAAAATTTCCCTTCTGATTCCATGCACCTATGGCCTGGTGGGTAGTGACACCAAATCGGTCGAGTTTCGATCCTGGCCAGAAGCAAGTGGATGTGTCGAGCCACACTGATGAACTGTGATATAGCGAAACAGGCTTGTATGTGGATGACATATATATATATATATATAGATGAGAGAGAAAGAGAGAAAAAGATACAGAGAGAGAGAGAAAGAGAGAGAAAGAGATAAGCAATTAATGTATTTTTTTCAGTCTGATAATATTTCTTATTACTATAAATTATTTTAATGGGTACTTGTGTTTGAGAATGATGTCCCTTTTCATTTACACTTTTCAGGGTTAAATCATTGAAAACCTTGTTGAAAAAAAGCTTAATTTTCTCTAAGAAGACTTTTTAAGTCAGTCGACATAAATTTCACTGTTTTTAAATAAATAGAGATATTTACTGAAACAACTTGTATAAGAAAAATGAGATGTGCAAGTGGTGCAATGGTTATCAACTTGGTAAGCCAAGTTCAAATTCTGACTGAGACTGTTGTGTTAAGTTTGTACTAATGGCCCTGTGTTACGAGGATGCATTTAGTTATAAAAAATAATATTAATAATGTCTAAAAGAGGTTAAAATTTATAGTAAAGGATTCTATCAAGTCCTACTAGCTATTACAAAAAGTTTTAATTCACGAAGTAGTTGTAAAAATAGGAAAATTAGAAATAGAACGTTTGGAAGATCCTAGACTCTAGAGAAGATCCTAGACTCTAGAGAATTCGAGAAATATGCGAATTAAGTGTTAGCCCCTATAAAAATAGGTTTTGGGAAGAGAGTAGTCAGTTGTTAAAAGGATTTGCTGACATTATCAACTCCGGCTTTGATTTAAGGATTTATATCTAGCTGAAAACGGAAAGTCGTTGACCAACAAAAACCCAAAAGAAAACCTCATAGAACAAATACATTAAATAGAATTTTTGACTCTTTCATTGACCAAACAAAAAAATTCTTTATATACTAGCCTAACATGGTAAAGATACATGACTCCCTCTCCTTCCTCCTCCTTTGTAATACTTGCCAGTAAGTAAACTGTTTTTTTATTTGAATGCAAAAATTGTATGTTTGTAAATATTTTTATTTTGTGTTATTGTAAATTAAATATTTGTTTATAACACATAACAAAATTGGGGGCTCGTTTGACTATAATATTGTAACACTTGAAAAAGATATGAATACATCTCTTAAAATTTGGATGAACTAAGCTCTGTAGCCTTGTAAGGACAACTAGTCAATAAAACGATAACTGTGAACCATGGTGTTCTTTATTTCTAGCCAACTCATGGTGCAACTGAGGAACAGAATTGGAGGCCTATTTCAGATCTCATAATTGCACTGGTTGTAAGAATTTTTAGTTTTGCTTTGGGTTTCTGATAGTTCACTGCTGTAGCTGGTTTAAGAAATTCAAAGAAAAAAGTAAAGATTAAAAGTAGAATTAATTTGGCTTGGACAATTATTCCTTTTTATCTTGGTACAGTTTTTTTTCTAAAAATCTTATTACAATATATGATTTTCCATACTTCAAACTTAAACCACCTATCAACACCTACCTTGGGAAAGACGAGTCCTGATCCAAGAAAATGTGTGCAATGTTTAGCTTAAGTTAATAAATCAAAAAACAAATTAAAACTGAATAGACCATAAGATAAAAATTAAAATGCAGAAATTCTGAATTTACATAGATTACTAAAAAGTGAAATAAATAAACCTGCAAAAATTTTGCCCTTTGGAAACTGATGACAATCTTTAAAAAATTCATTTTGTCCACCTAATTTTATGCAAACACCTTTGTGTTTGAAATGGGAAACATTTGCCTCAAGGTCAAAATGACTTTCTTTCCACAAATCTGAACTGGTTAGATGAGTAAACATCTATTGCCTTTTTCCTAATTCTCACCTGTAAATTTACTCAATGTGTACATGGATCAAACAGTTACTTATTAAAGATTCAGGCATAAGCATAGAAAACTAAATATATTTACTTGAAATCTAAAAGGGGCACTGAAGGGCAAAATATACCTTCCAAATGTGAAACAAAATATTAAGAAACAGGAAAATTTCATTAGAAACAAAGAAAAGAGTTTTAATCACAAATTTAATACAAATCCTCTTGTATGGCAGTAAATGGCAGAAATTTTTTTTATAGCTGAAGAGAAAAGATGAAGGAACTGAAATGTGGTTCTACAGAATTATACCAAGAATACCAAAGATATAACATATGAGTAATGAGGAAGTTTTAAGGAGAATGGATACAAAATTACTTAGAATCAGGAAGAGACAAATAGAATTTCTTGGGCACATAATGAGGAAAGAAAATTTGGAGAATTTAGCATATGCAGAACATACTTAAAGGCAGTAAATAGTGTACCAAACATTGTGTAAATAGTTGGTAGAATAGGGATTTGGTGAGATAAAAAAGTCAAACATTACTGAGAGCTACAAAGAATAGGAAGATGTGAAGAGCCATAATTGTCCACATAAGTAGGTATCATCAATTGCTGGAATATTTGCAGAATTACTTGTAAGATCATGTTAAAGAAAACAATACTCTTCCTACATTCATTCACACAAGCATATATATATATATATATATATATATATATATATAAATAATAGAATAATAAAAGTGAAACATTCCCTTTTATGTTAAAGCTTTTCAGAGATCGAGGTAAAAATGAAAAATTTACAAAGAGACAGTATACTAGTATATTGTGATTTGGGATTGATTTTTATTGGTCAGATATGTGTACCCACCATAAGACTCATCCAGCCCTTACCAAATCCTCTGTACTGTCCATAGATTGACAGTGAAAACACTAAAACATTTGTATTGGAGCTTTCAGTGCAAATGCCAAACAGAACAGCATCCTGATCTTAAATTTATGGTGGAGTGAATTGCATCATAGTGTTCTTTTTATTCCATACTGTACTTAACTGACCCTACTATATTATGCAGTCGACAAAATTAAAAAATAAAATGGCAACAATTTACCCATTGCACCCTGTGTACATACACATCTTATTAAAAGTTGGATTTTTTTTTTTATTAATAATGCTTGCATTATTTTTAACCATTTTTTGCATGCTAATGATACTATTATATTTGTATTATTTTCAAATACGAAACATGAAAAAAAAGGTTAAAAATTATAGAAGCATATATGTATACACACACAATTATACAAATCAAAATTCATGAGAGAAGTGAAAGTAGCCCAAATTTAAGAAACATTATTAAGCATAGCATGATTGCACAGAAATAAACTAGAAATTCATGTACATTATATATAAAGCAAGTGCATTAAAATGTGTGTGTGTGTGTGTGTGTGTGTGTGTGTGTGTATGTGCATATATGGGCGTGTATAATGATAATATATGCGCTAAAAAGTCTGCCTTCTTCTACCGAACACCAATAGCCCAGAGGTAGAATCGACAACTGACGCCAATTCAGTTGGGTTTCAATCCTGGGTTAAAAAGCAATCAGTGTCTAACCGCACTGATGAGCTGTGATACAACGAAACAGATCTGTCTGTGGAAGACAATATTTATGCTCTCACACTCTGATTGAGTACTCTGGAAGAATGGTAGACTTTGAAAAACAGTAGCTACTCTGGCATGTACGCATCGCTCATTCAGTAAAATGAATTAGAGCACTCTGGCTATTGGGCACGTATAATGATAATATATGCACTAAAAAGTCTCCCTTCATCTACCGAATGACAATAGCCCAGAGGTAGAATCGCTGACTGACGCCAATTCGGTCGGGTTTCAATCCTGGGTTAAAAAGCAATCAGAGTCTAACCGTACTGATGAGCTGTGATACACCGAAACAGATCTGTCTGCAGATGACAATATATATATATATATATATATATATATATATATATATAAAGCAAGGCCATTAAAATATGTATTCCTGATGACTGCTTATATCAACAATTTTTTTTAAACATTCTCCTATTGCATTTCCGTATCTAATTTTTCACATACACAAAAAGCTTTGGCTGCCATTTAAGACCTGGTCTATTTAACATGTGCCAGACTCATTATTGCAAGAAATAAATTTACACTCAAACAATATATTGAATGACATCAACATCAATGAAAAATTTAATTGATGACAGTTTTTTTATGTTTGTATAAGCTGCTGTTTATCACTTCAGACTGCAGTGTGTTCAATAATCCTAACAGGCACAAGGATTGAATTTCAGTCTCCAAAAGAAAAAAAGGAAAAGGCATTTGAAATGCTAAAATGTTAGCCAACAAAAAAAAAAAAATGCAAATCAATTTATTGTCTCCATTTTTGCTGATATTGACTAAAAAAAAAAAAACAAAACAAAAAAAAAACAAAAAAAAAAGAGGTACCCCCCCCAATATATGAATTTGCTCGATCCACAAGATTAGCAACTAGATCTCACTCTTTTACTGTGAAACCAATAAATTGTAAATGCATATTCTACTCAAGCAACTTCTCTTGCATTTTTCGCCTGTGGAATTAATTTCTGTTTACTTGCTTTCCCATCAGCTACAATCTTCAAGAATTCAAATTTAAAGTCAATAGTCATCTCATATCTCACTAACTTGCATCCTCTCTCTCTCTCTCATGCTTCTTTCTTTGTCCACTCCACTTATCAGTATTCTCATCCTTCTCCTACCCTCTTCCTGACACTCCCCTGTAACCTGTCACTCTTTCTCATAACTTACTTCTTATGTAACCCCCTGTTTGGCGCGACATGATTATAAAAAAAAAAAAATCCTTTGCCTGGACATCATTTAACTAAAATAAATAAAATTGCTCACTGATGAAGATCAAATTTGCACCTCACTGAAGAAAAGTCAGTAATTATGTTACTATCAGGAATAATTACTCTTTGTAAGAGAGTTTTTTCAATTTTTTTTTTGTTTTACCCATGATTCAAGTGAACAAAATTAATTGTGATCATAATACTTATCTAAATCATTTGAGATTGAGTAGTGGGTTTGATCCTCACTAGGTGCTCCATACTTGTGTCCTTGTGCCACATCTAAGCTATTCTCTGAAAAACATTTCGGCACTTGAACATGGTGTAACGATTTACAAGCCCATCTTGCTAGATCAATTATAACTGTGTAGTGAATTCGATTTTCAATAGGTGCTGGTTAATAGGTAATCACGACTACAACTAAAAGCTATGCTTAGGAACTCACTAAGGGACCTCAACGAGGTGTAATAACATGCTTGTCTTTTTAGAACAATTACAACTGAATATATATGAGGACCTTGAATACATTCTTGCTGATTTTTCATGAAAAGTAATGTTTTATTTACAAAAATTAGTAAGAAACAGGTCACTGAAAGTATTGGCCATTGCTAGCCACTACTTCTTCCCTTCTTTCTGACAGCATTTGAATTCCACATTTAGACAAAGAACATATTTTTTGAGGCTAACCAATCGACCCATTTTTTGTCATTTTCATAAGAATGAAGTTCTACTCTGCCAGGCCTTGTGCCATTGATTGAAATAAGTGGTAATCAGATGAAGCAATGTCTGGTGAATATGGCAGGTGAGGTATGGCAGTGAATGCTGGACAATACCATCAAAGATGAAGGAAAAACTTGAAGCAACTGAAATGTGGTTCTACAGAAGGATGCTGCGAATATCATGGATTGAGCATGTGAGCAATGACGAGGTCTTGGAAATGATGGAAACAAAAAGGAAATTAATACTGAGCATAAGGAAGAGACAGCTAAAGTTCTTGGGACACGCAATGAGGAAGGAGGGCTTGGAGAACCTGATACTAACAGGCTAGATAGAGGGAAAAAGAAACAGGAGAAAGCAACTGATAACATATTTGAAGGACCTAATCAGGTGGATGACGGAACGAGGATTGCATTGTGTAACAGGAGAAGGCGTGCTCAGAGTCACCAGGGATAGGGAAACGTGGAAGATTATGATCGCCTACGTCCTGAAGGGACAAAGCACATAGAAGAAGAGGTAGGACTTCCCATTTACATGTTTTAAGTAGATTTTCATTCATTTTGCAACATGTGGCCTAGCATTTTCATGTTACGAAATCACTGTCATGTCTCTGCTCATATAGTAGCCATTTTTTTTTCAATGCTCAGCTCAAAAAGCATCAATTGTAGTCAACAGCAGTCTCCTGTGATGGTTTCAGTCAATTTGAGCTGCTCATAATAAACTATACCCAGCTGATCCCACCATCTGCAAAGCAGAACCTTTGAAATATGAATATTTGGCTTTGCTGCTAATGTTAATGCATGGTCAGACATACCCCACAACCTCTTGCACTTAGGTATCCACTTTTCATTTCCAGTCATGATACAATGCAAAAAACTTTTCCTGCTCTTGAATCAGTTGTTCACATGTTACGAGATGCTTTTCGATGTCTGTCGATTTCAATGTGTATGGCACTCAATGTCCTTGCTTTTGAGTCGTTTCTAATGCTTTTAAAAGTTTCAAAACTGATGTGTGATCAGTCTAATGATTCTGCAAGCTCAGCTTGTGCCTGACATGAATCTTTATGAAGTAATGCCTCTAATTCTTTGTCTTCAAACTTTTTCAGTGTGCCAGAGTATTCTTTATCTTCAACATCAAAATCATTAAGTTCTAAACCAATCACTGCATGTTGTTTCCAACAGAGCATGGTTGCTGTAAGTCTCAGCAAGAATTCTGTATGCTTCAGCTGCAGATTTCTTTTGAATAATGTAGTGCAGTAAAATTCCTTGCAAATGCACTTTCTTTGGCACAAAATCCGACATGTTTAACTGTGAAAAACAAAGTTGTTTACACTTTGGTGAAATGACAAATTGAATTTCAAGCTGGCTTATAGTACTTCCTTATCAATTTTGGAAAACATCAAAAACTTATTCAAGGTCCTACTACCTTTGGCTCCATGCCAAATCTTAGCTACACTCAGAAAAATCATCATAATACATATCTACATAGATAGAAAATAGACATGCATAAAGACTCAATATGTTACATATAGATATGTAAGTACACACAAATAAGTTGATTAATTTGTTTGCTTGTTTTTATTTTAATGGCTTACTAAACTTTACCTGTTGTGGGTTATTTAAAGTCCAGATATGTTTTAAATTATAAGAATAATCCATTTTTAGTGAGAGAATATTGCATTAACAATTTTTGGAACATAATGATCTTTTTGGATACAAGTTCTACTATTTAACCCATACATGGGAGATATATGTATTCATATCTATTGTAAGGGTAATAGCTTTTACAAACTGAAAAAGAATCTATCATTATTTGTGAATGTAATGAACCTGACTGGAATTTGAACTTGGCTCTCTGATTTTTCATTCTGAGATGCTATCCACCACAGAACGCACATATCCTACACAAATTTATATGCACTCATATAAATATAGTTTCTAAGACAAGCATGAATTTATATAAACTATTATGGCATTTTCCCTACAGCTTTACTGTTACAAACCTGTTACTACTCTATCACAATCTCCATAGCAAATTTTCAGATGACATCCATTCTTTAGTTCCACCAGTTCAGACCATTCTTGCTAGAGCACTCTTTTTTACTTCCATGGAGTCAAATCACTTTCATTGCGAACATGCCCTAAATGTAAGAACAAAATTCTACATTGACTGTTTTGTTTTTTTCACCAAAAAAGAACTGTCATTTTGGGGAACATTTTTCAAAGCAGCCATTTCTGACCCACTGGCTCACTATAAAGCCAACTTTGATATCAACTGTGGGTATAGGGGCAGATCAGACCAGGTTTACATTAGTAATAAACCCAGATTAGCTTAACCAGGCCATCAGCAGTGATACCAAAGTGTCTCCATCAACAGCAATGCCTTTGGTCAGCGACAAAACCAACAGTAGCATAGACTACTACAGTGTAATAATTCATGGAATATTTCGACAAGTATATCCCATCTGACTACATATGAGCATTGATATTTGGCTATACTTCTGAGATGAGGTATTGTAATTATTTACTCTATTTACATTGTTGTCCCCATTTTCATTGCCACATTCACAATGCTTTTGCTGTTGTACACTGCAGATATCCTTAGGTCATTGGAACAAGGGCACATGGTCCAGTGGATAAAAGTGTTGGTTGAATCAAGTGACTAGACCCAATGTGTTATGAGTTCAATACCTGGCTACAACAGAGGTGAACAAAAACTTAGAGAATTGAGTTAAAGGGAGATAACTGATACTGAAACATCTGGAAAACACATAGCTCATCAAACTATAACAATCTACCCAGGTAGAAAAATAAAGCGTTTAGTTTGAAATTCTAATTACCTGAAGAATACCACAGTGTTTAATGGTCATGAATATGGCAATGAAGATGAGTACAACCGTCTGAACAATGTCAATATAAACATTGTTTTTTTCCATGTTTCTAATCACCTTGTGATATACCAAGAACAAACTCTCATCACTGATATACAATAGCAAGAATGAGCAAACAGTTGAACATTGTAGATCACAAAAGATAATCACTTTCATTTATCTCAACCATATATTATCTATTTGTTGTTTTGTTACTTCCACTTGTTTCCTTGTTAATGGTAAGGTAGTCATTACGTGGTAAAACTAGACACTGATACACAGGCATGTGTGTCTAATTTTAATATAAGATTCTATTTTGAAACTAGTTGAGAAATATTTTGACCTGTATAAGTGTTAGTATTATGAAAAATAAATTTTAAAAAATGTATTTTCCAAGATAGTCATGGTAAACTATGCAAAACATTTGAAGAAATATTTAAAAAGGACACAAAGCAGTGGATTGTGTCGTTGTCTTGTCTCATCTGATTACGAGCGAGATTAAATCAAGGTAAAAATCCAACAGTGAATGTCCTTGTGACCTTATCACCCAGTGACAGTTCATTAGTGACAGGTATGAGCAGATGTTAGTCAGGGAGTCAATCTCTGTAAATATGTGTCTCTTGTGAGACTTGTTAATTATTGTGTGCAAAAGAAAACTGAACAATGAGCAGTGTTCTATTTTTGGATGCAACAAAAATCCAAGCAGAAATATATCAAGTGAAAAATATACAAAAATGTAGTTGGTCATACTATGGCAGTGGATGGTGGGGATAATAGTAACAAAAACAGATTTGGTGCTAAAAGATTTCTAGTTCAATTCAATACAAAAAAAAGTACTTGATGCAGGGAAGTGTTTGTGTAGGAGTTTAATGAATATTTTTCTTGGGTTTGTTTTTATGTTTTTGTTGTATGGTGGGCTGAACCATGATTCTCTTTCTGTTGGCTTTTTTTGTGCTGTGTTTGTATGTGGGTTTTGGTTGGAATCAACTATCTTTTGGGGCTGTTTCATAGTCTTTCTTAGCTTTGCTGAATATGGTTTCACTGGAAGAATTTTCAGAAAGTCTACAGTTAAATGCTTGTGGTATCTGCTTGATTATTGATGGCAGGTGATTGGAAAATGTGTTATCATTGGGCTTTTGTATGGTTTATATGTACCTTTTCTTCACATCTACAAAATCTACTTTGTTTAGGTTAGTTTTTATGTGTCAAATCCTATATTTTTGAAAATCTTTGCTTGTCTGTGTTTTGTTCGTTATAGTTTCATAAGATTATAAGACTGCCATTCTTGTAAGTCCTGTATCATTTCTATCAATTATTTTATTTTGTGTAACAAATATATACCTAGGAGTTTTCAGTTATTTGCACTACCAAAGCTTCCCCAGATCAAGCACTTTTCACAAGATATTCAACAAAATCATGTTAAAAATCAGCTACAGTTTCACCAAAAATGTGATACAAATAATAAAGCACAACAGGAAAATAATCAAACCAACTGAACAAATTAAACCTATATATAACTGCAGAATAAGAAACTAATGTCCCTTACATGGCAATTGCTTGCAGAACAATGTAATATACCAAACCACAGTAAAATCAGCAGATAATAGAAAAGATATACATAGGAGTAAGGGGAAAAAAAAACAAACAAACAAAAAAAAAACATCCTTTACAAATAGTAATTATGCAAACAGCAGAATGCTTTCTAAACATACCTGAGAGATTTAAAAAGGAAAATTAAATCACAAAAATATCATGAACACTAAGGAAATGAACATCAGCCTATAACAATCAATCCAAAAACTAAACTCTGCCTGGAGAAAAAATAGCTATGATTACCTTTCCAAACTAAAACAAACTACTAAATAAACGATCAGAATTCATTTCAAAATGCAAACATAAAAACAAATTTTTACTACATTACTTAAAAATAAAAAGCTAAAAACAAACAAAAATAAATATGTTCATTTATTCGTGTTTTCAGTTTTTGATTTAAGTAGCATAGCAAAAATGTGTTTTCATGTCTGCATTTTGAGATGAGTTCTGATAGTTTTTTTTTTCTCAAAACCAAACAAATTATTTAATAAACTATCAGAACTCAGAAAAAAAAAAAAGAAAAGAAAAAGAAAAGTTAAAGGGTTCCAGCTTGCTACATAAATTCATTGAAAATTGATACTTCTACAGAAAAAAAAAATCTGCTTATATGGTATGATTTTATCAAATTTTAAAAATTAAAAGGCTGCTGATAATATCATGGACAGAACACAAAAGCAATAAGAAAGCTTTAAGAAAAATTGAAACAAAAAGCCACTCATAATTAGAATCAGAATGAAACTGTTGAAATTTCTGGAACACATAATGAGAAAGAAAGGCTTTGAGAATTTGACACTCACAGGATATACTGAAATCAAGAGAGTGATGGAGAGAAACATTGAATAACTTAAAAAGCTTGTGTAAATGGATGGCAGAACATAGATTGAAAGTACAAATGTTCCTTTGAGCACTACTTAGAATTGTCCACTCATAAAAAATATGGAGAAAATTTAAAGGGAAATAATTTTTATAGACTGGATTCATTAGACCTATGACAAGAACCAGCATTGATTTTTTTACTTTTATCAATTAAGAAGAGGGGTCTTGTTCACAATATAGTGTAAAATCAATCATTGAATTTTTTTTACTGGACTTAGTTTAAAACTGGACATTTGTAAAAATACATCTATGCTTAAATCATTGATATCTGCATATGTTTTAAAAATTTGCATGGGGGTATGTTTTCCTAAGCACAAACACTGGGGGTAATAATTATTTAGCTAACATGAAGAATAAATGTACATATACTTTATTAATGTAAGTAACTTTTTGTTTTTGTTTTTTAATTAAAATTGTTTTTTATTTAAAATAACTGATTTTGTAAAAAGAAAAAATGTTTATTTTTCTATGCAAAACAGTAGAGTCCAGATTACTCTTTAAAAAGTAAAAAAAAACAAAAAACAAAAACAAAACTTATGTGAATTTGGTTTCTCAACACTAAATAGCATAAAATGTAAGAAGTGAGAAAGACTATGCTTAACTGAAGAAACGAAGGTCTGCTTAGCACACATTCGACTAAACATTGAGGAAATTGCGAAAAAAAAAAAATAGGTATGGGTTTCACACAAAATAAGTTGCACAAATAGTTGAATAGAAACACTGAAATAAAGTTCATGTTTGTGTGTGTGTTTTTTTAAATCTATGGTTTTGTTTCATAACATTTAACTGTATACTGTCTAAAAAATTTGCCATGTGTGCTGTAATATTTTCATTCAATCCAAGGTGTGCTGTTGCTTAAAGAGGTTGAGAAACACTGACTTAGGATCAGTATAAGCCATGCGAGCACTACAGTCATTTTATTCTATATATATATATATATATATATATATATATAATAAAATGACTGTAGTGCTTGCATATTTACGCTCTCACACCCTGATTGAGCACTCTGGAAGAGTGGAAGACTTTGTAAACAGTAGCTACTCCAACATATACACATCACTCATTCGATAATAAATTGGAGCACTCTAGCTATTGGGCATGTTTATACGCACTAAAAAGCCTGCCTTCTTCTACCGGACACTCGTGGCCTAGGAGTAGAATCGCCGACTGACGCCGATTCGGTTGGGTTTCGATCCTGGGTTAGGAAGCGAACGGAGTCTAAGCCGTACTGATGAGCTGTGATACAGCGAAACAGATCTGTCTGCAGATAACTATAGTATATATATATATATATAATGCTTGCAGGTGTCTGCAACAGGTGTAGAGTAATTAGCCATGTTTAAATGCAATTGACAAAATTCTCAACAAGCCGAATTGACAAAGTTCTGAATAAACAGTAAGAAAAGTAAGAAAAAGAACAGAACAAAATAATATGAAGCAAACACTATATATGCAAGTTAAAACTAGACAAAGCAACAGTAATAAAACCAAATTTGACAAAGTAAGAATTGTGTTCACATGGTAAAGTAGTTATACCATTTTCGAGTTTATTGGTAAGGAATAAATCCCAACATGCATCTGTAGGATTTGTTTATAAATTTAGTGAGGGTATATTCTTAGTGGTTATTTCTCAAATTAGAACCAACCTGTTTCCTTGTTTATATCTAGTAATCTTCATTTCTCATTTAATTGGGGGACATTCACCATGTTTTTCCTTCATCCTCCACAAGTAACTGTATAAGGTTGTACTACTGTTGCATTTTTCTGCAGAAATTTACAGTCTGTAGTTATATATTTGCATAAATGGTCATGCAGTGGAATTTAAAAAACTAAAAATTTCAGAAAGCCTGAAATTTCTCTAGACATTTGTTTTCTTAGCTATAGTGGAAGTGTAAAAATGTTACAGTCTTATTGCTTTGAATATGTAAATCACAAGACGTAGAGAGAATTCAGAACTTCTTGTGATGTTTAGAGATAGTGCAGGGGTAATATACCAGATAAAAAAAATAAATAAATGAAGAGAGAAAGAGAGACTGTTGCAATTTATACACACTATCAGTTCAAAATTGTTTCCTTTCTTTTTTTTTATCTCTCTTCTCTCCCCCCCTATATATTAAACAGTACAATACAGTAAATTGCAAAGTGTGCCAAATACATTCTATGACTAAGAGTAGGTTATTAGATATGGCTCAAACATTTGTATATTTTTGCTGGGTGAGATCCAAGGAGATAGAGTGATACAGCAGGTCTTTTTGAGCACTTATGAAAGTGCAGAGGTCATTGTGTTACTCACAGCACTTGTAGTTCTTAAGCATTACTCTTATACACTAGTCCAAATTATTCCTTATCACATGGTTTTTAACACAAACAGTTGAGAATAATGTAAAAAACAAATTCTTTGAACCAATTCATCTTCAGAAACTTTGGCATACCAAACATGAAAAAGCTGGGAAAAATAATAACAGTTGCTTCACTTTCTCTTTTATATGCTGTGTCCCTTGAAGACATAGTTGATCATGGCTATCAACATCTTCCTATCGCTTGTAGCTCTTAACACCCTATCTCTTGTTACCCCTGCCAAACCCTTCTCTACCATCCATTTACTCAAGCCCGTCAAGTATGTCATGCATTGCTTCCCCAACTCTCTCTTTCTATCAATCTGTCCTTTGAGTATCAGATTCTCCAAGCCCTCCTTCCTCATTATATGTTCCAGAAACTTCAGCTGTCTTTTCCTGATGTTAAATATAAGTTTCCTTTTCGTTGCTCACATGTTCGGTCCATGGTACCCTCAGCATCCTTCTGTAGAACCACATTTCGGTTGCTTCAAGTCTTTCCTTCATCTTTGAGATTGTCCAGCATTTGTTGCCATATCTAAGGACAGACATCAAATAACAATCTAGTACACTCTTTGAAATCTTTGTTTCAAATGAAATTTTCCTTGTCTCTCAATACTCTACTTAGCTTTTGGAATGCATATTAGAAATATTCTAGTAATACTTCATACATTTTTATTTTCCTTACATAGATGTTAATGGTTAGATAGGAAAAAAAAATAGAACTCAAACCCTATCAGTCCATATAAAAAAAAAGCCAATTCTCTGTCCATCAAACACTGTGTATGACTTTATATGCATGTATGTAATACATATTCATGCTTTGTGCATGAGAAACTTACATCTGCTTATGCTTTTTAATGTATACAGAAACAAATGCTCTTTCATGCACACAATGTGCCTGAGTTTGTAATAAGTAATTGGAATAAGGATGTGCATTGTGGTACAGTGGATATCGGCTTGGAACGAGAAACCGGGGAGCCGAGTTTGAATTCCAGTTGAATCCATCGTATTCACTTACGCACAAATGCCCTTGGGAAAGGTATTAATCCGTCTCTTCCTTCCAGTTATGGGTTAAATAGCAGGACAGATTGGGTTCTATAGCCTTGGTCGGTAACCAGTCTACTGCAGAAAGCAATGGCAACCTACTGTGGGATAATCTTCTGCCCAGTCAGTCATGTCTCTTTCGAGATATGATCACCCAAGCGTGTATCACGTATGGCACTTAACTGACTGACTGACTGACTGAATTGGAATAATGTATTCCCCTACAACTCAGCCTTGACAACCCTTATGCTAGACCGAGCAATATCAGATAATTATAAGGTTTTATCTAACTTTTCAAAAATTTTTTAGTAATAAACAGGATTTTTATAGAAATATTTTTAGGTTTGTTATTGAATTAATAAAGTTGTGGTTGGCGATTTTCTAAGCTTAGGTTAGATGTGGCACAAAGCTGAAAGTATAGAGCACCCAGCGAAGATCAAACTCACTACTCAGTTATAAATTATTTAATGAGACAAGCTTGCTAATCATTACACCATGTCGGAGTGCCCTATGAAGTTTTGGATGTGAGGTGTAGTCTAATGAATAATTGCATCGAATAAGAAATTGGAATTCATGTTCAGTTGGTTATATTCACTTACAAGCAAATACCCTTGGGAAAGGTATGAATCCATCTCTTCTCTCCCCAGCTATGGGTTAAATAGCAGGACAGACTGGGTCCTAGAGCCTTGGTTAGCAGCCTACTGCTGGAAAATCTGCCTAGACAATCATGAATTGAGGGAGACATGATCGCCCAAACATATATCACATGTAGCACTTAGCTCACACCATATGCAAATATACACGTACACAATTTTAATGAAATTAAAAAGCTGTCTCAGTAGGTCTAGTTTCCCTGTCTGGAAACAACCCCTAGTTAATAGGAAAAGTGTTTAAGCCAAAATGTGCAATTCGTTTAAGTAATTTTTATAACTTTCTGTATTTAAGCAAATGTAGTATTTTAAATAGATAAATAATTTTTAATTTGTCATTTCACCATGTTACTGCCAGTGAAGTGGTAATTACCAAATTTGTAAATATAAAAAGAAACAAGCAAATATAAATGAGGAAAGTTATAATTTTTAGTTACCGGCATACAAGGGGACCATTTTTTCCTTTAGATCCAAGGGATAAAATTCATTTTGGGATGTTACTAGGCCTTCCATATATGGTGTTTTATCTCCCAGTTAACTTTCTGTTCCTATTTCCTTTCTGCCCAAGGTCAATTATATAAGCACTAGTTGTTTATATAACTCATGATTTATGAAATGTATAGACTTTTATTCACTCTCATGAACACATCTAGCCTAGAAAACCCTGGTTATAAGCTGGGATACATCACAGCCATATCTTAGCACCTACTGCACTCAAAGCCAGTATACAGAAGTTTTTCTTATCATTGACCTTACCACTGCTCCATTACTTGGATCTGATTATCTTTATTCATCTTATGTAATAACAAACTAGATGGGCAAAGGAAAAACTTGATATATATATATATATATATATATATATATATATATATATATACACCAAATTTTACAATATTTGACATAAAATTAAAATAAATTTTAGAAAGTATTGGCACGCAATCTATATATAATGTATTGTAAAAAAGATGAAAAGAGAGATTGTCATTGGTTAGGAAATAAGGCAAGTGTCACTAATAGAATATAACTATGATATATAATGCAGGATGTATGTTGTGATGCAGTAGATGTCTCTTTTCCCTCCAGCTTTGGGTTAAATAACAGGACATATTGGGTTCTATAGCCTTAGTTGGCAACCAGTTTACTGCAAGAAGTAATGGCAACCTACTGTGGGAAAATCTTCAACCCAGTTAGTCATGTTTCTTTCGAGACATGATCACCCAAGCATGAATCACATACAGCATTTAACTGACTGATATAATGTAAATGCATTGCTAAAGATTTCACAATAAAAATGCTTTGAAGAAGGAATTATCAGTGATTAGGAAGTTTTCTATACAATTACTGAAAGAGTAGAGATATGATACAAAATCTTTCAAGAAAGTATCTCAAGAATCAGTTGTATATCTTTGATGGTATATGAATTGACTCCCTCCCATCACGTTACTCAGTCAGCAGTGAGATACCAAAGAGTGTACTAGCATATTGTGTGACTATCATATTCATAGAAAATATATAGCAAGTTTTGCTTGAAACTTAGACATTCCTCCATGAGAAATATTTGAATGATTTTTGTGGTGGAGGGGAATGATTCAGTGAGAGTAGCACGGGTGAAATATTTCTAGTGATTCCTGAAATTTGGTTAGGAATCTATAAAAACCAATTCCCATTCTGAAAGGCCTTCCATGAGCAGAAGGCTCAAAAGTGTTGAACGTTTTGTCTTTAATCATTTCACCACAAGCAAGACAACAAAGCCACTAAGACACAAGGGGTTACTGAGTGTAAAAGGATATAAGAAAAAAATCATTAAAGAGAGAGAACAACAAAAAAAATCAAGAATTGAGTTGGCAAATGATAAAAATTGAAATTGCATTTAAATTTTTGATGAACAAAGATGACTGGAAAGCAAGCAGCCAGAAGAGAGTTCCATAAGTGAGAAGTGCAAAAGATGAAATTGTTAGCATAAAACTCCCAAATCCAGTTGGGAAATGTATAAATCCTGCTCTTTCCCCAACAGCTAGTAATTAAATAGTAGAGCCTGTATCAGAAAATCATTATCTCAAAAAAATAGATCCAATCTCAAAATATAAGCTGCCAAAAGGTCAAAACTGAATCAATCAATCAACCAAGGATTCATGGTAATTCACAGATAAGAAAAGGAAGTTGTGGAGTAGCATGATTGCTTATGTTCTGAAAGGATATGGAATTTAAAAAATACCTTAGCGGTCTGGATCATTTTTTTTTCTTTTTACGGCTAACAAACAAAGCCTTTTGCAGTATTCGCCTCTCTACCAAGTCTGATACTGCTATACATTTCCAAGATATTTACTATGATTTACAAATTACTGTTATTTGTAACAACAAGGTTTAATATACCTGCAGTGGGTGGTTGCAGTCTTAGGATTGCTTGCTTGTTTTTCACCTTGACAACTTTAAGAAGTTAATGCATGATCAAAACATAGAGCAAGTTTAAAGTTATGGGGAGTGAGAAACAGATTCAGTAGCACCCCTCTCACTACTCTGATAGAGGCAGTGAGTAGTAGAGCAACAAATTGCTCAAGACATTTAAAACATTGATATTAGTGACAAAACAATGTTGGAGATGACTTAGGTATTCAAAAAAGAAAGTCAACTAATCCAATTTGAAAATATTTCTTAGAGAGAGTGATTCATTTTCTACAGCTTATCAATGTTTTTCAGTGAGCATCAGGAAGAGACAACTGAAGTTCCTGAGATACGCAATGAGGAAGGAGAGCTTGGAGAACCTGATACTGGCTGGCCAGATAGAGGGAAAAAGAGACAGAGGAAGGCAGCGGATGACATATTTGGAGGGCCTGATCAGGTGGATGATGGAACAGGAGTTGCTAGGAGTAACAGGAGCAAACATACTAAGAGCCACAAGGGATAGGGAGATGTGGAGAACTATGATCGCCTACGTCCTGAAGAGACAGGGCACATAGAAGAAGCAGCAGCAGCATTTCTTTCTCTTTGGAGGCAATAATGATTAAGTCATACAAGTCTTACTAATTAATTTATGGCTGGGAAGAAAAGAGGAGGATGCATACCTTTTCCAAATGTATTTATTTAAATGTCAGTGAATACAACAAACCTAACAAAAATTGGAATTTGGCTCTAACAATTTTGAGCCATTATCCTTTGCACCATCTGCACAACCAAGCTTACAACATTTAGGTACTGACCAGGCTCAATGTTGCTTAACTTTGGTGATATATTAGAGTACTGAACTTGTCTGTGGTATCAAACCTTCTATATGGCAGTGAATGCTGGACAATATCTCTACAGAGGCATGAAACAGAAATATGGTTCTACAGAAAGATGCTGAGAATACTATGAACCGAACATGTGAATAATGAAAAAATTCTAGACATTGGCAACACAAAGGACACTTATGCTTAATACCAGGAGAAGATTGTTGAAATTTTTGGGGTACATAATGAAGAAAGAGAGCTTGAAAAATTTGATACTCACATGACAGATTGAAGGTAAGTTGGTCAGAGAAAAGCAATGTGCAACCTACCTGGTGAGCTTGAGCAAATGGATAGTAGAGCAGGGTGTGGGAGAGATGACAAAATGACAAGGTTATTAATTACAAAGAACAGGAAATTGTGGAGAGCCATGAACCCACATAGAAGAATTCAGGCTGGGAGTTGAACAGTTTCATAGGGTGTATAATTAAAGAGTGGGTAAAATAAAAATTACAAACAAAACAAACACAACAGTAAACCTCTCTCTTATAATAAAGACCAGCGTGTGTGTGGTGTATATATATATATATATATATATATACACACACATACACACACCTCCTGTTATGCTCATGGAGAGAGAGAGAGAATACCAAGGCAGAGAAAGCCCAGTTTATTAGAGAGACAATAGTGAGAAAGCATCAGCTCAATTCTTTCTCTTTACTACCAGTTATGAAAGCTCTTGCCATGTGTTTGCTTTTTAACAGTGCCTTATTTTATTTTTTGTAATAATTATGTTGTTGAGTAGCGAAGAATATATATATATATATATATATATATATATATATTCAATCAGGTTTCAATCCTGGGTAAAAAGCAATGAGCTGTCTAACCGTACTATTGAGCTGTGATACAGCAAAACAGATCTGTCTGCAGATGACTATTTACGCTCTCACACCCTGATTGAGCACTCTGGAAGAATGGTAGACTGAAAAACAGTAGCTACTCTGGCATCTACGCATTGTTCATTCAGCAATGAATTAAAACACTCTCAGCTATTGGGCATGTATAATGATAATATACACACTAAAATGCCTCCTACCGAGAGCCCATAGCTCAGAGGTAGAATAGCTGATTGACGCCAATCCGGTTGGGTTTCAATCCTGGGTAAAAAGCAATCAGCTGTCTAACCACACTGATGAGCTGTGATGCAGCGAAACAGATCTGTCTGCAGATGACTATATATATATATATATATATATATATATATATTTTCTATCTATCATGTTCACGGGTTAGGATTTTTTTTTTTTTCTTATATCGTAATGTAAGATACTCAATAGTAGGTACATCAATATATATGTTGCCATAATTTTAGACAACATATTGATATGAATATTTTGATGTCAAAAACCCACTTGTAAAAAATAAATTTAAAAAAAAAAAAAAATTACATTGAATTCACTGAAAATATAAACCAGGTCTTGATTTTCAAAATAGGGTGGTGTATTTTGTATTTGCCCTGGCAACAGGCATAAGCACAGAAAGAGGCCAGTGCTTACTGCTTTAATGCCAAGAAGGTAAGAAACAGGTTATCAAAACACATATGTTCTTCATCATACTCTACTAAAGAGAAAATGCAACAGTACAAGGATATAAATTTTTAGCACGGGGGGGGGGGGGGGGATTATTGTAGAAATGATAGCATCTATTAAATAACTGCTTCTTCATCTTGTTTCTCCGTTATGTTATATACTGTTATTTACTGTTGCGTGCAAGAGATACCAGGGAACTGATTTAGAATTCCAGTCTAATACATTATATGAGCTTGCATTTGAGTGATAGATTTATTTTTATGACTTAACCCCTCATGAGTTATTTTAAGTGGAATTTGGATTATAAGAATGATTATTTGTTTTTCAGGTGAATACTGTATTAACAATTTTCTGAGAATAACAATAATTCTTCTAGATATAAGTTCAACTATTTGATCCATATCTGGAGGGAGAAGAAATAGTTTTATACAATTTTCAAGAGTATTTGTACATAAGTGAATATAACAATCCAGACTAAGAATTGCACTTAAAAATGTGTTAAGTTCAAATTCCAAAGTGGAAAAAGGTTAATTGTGGGAGATAGAAATTAAAATGTTTTTACTAATTAATAATTTGTAATAAGCTTTGTATTAACATTTTTAAACCCTGTTATTTTTAGTTTATAAAAGGAAATGATTATAATCGTTGACTTTTTATTTTCTTATTTCATTTAAATGATCATATGCTTGCTTTGAGAATTTACTTAAAAATCATTGTTTGAACCCAGTCCTGGGTATGATGATAAACTACATCTGGCAGCAATGCCTCTTATTGGAAGATTTTGAGAAGTATAGAGCTACCTCTTAATGGCTCTTGTTTCCAGGTTTAACAAGCCCCAGGATGATAGCACCTGTTGGTGTCCCAACTATGGACAAATAGTGACTCCTGAACTGGGGTCAAAAGACTATGAAAGCATAAAAATACATTTTTATAGTAAAAATTTTCATCAATAGATTTTAATTGTAAAAAAAAAAAAAAAAAAAAAAATTACTAAAGTAAATTAAATTTAGGCATTAAATGACCTATAGGGTATTGATATGCCATTAAACAAACCAAACTGTTTGAACATTGATCGGAAAGGCAGTTAAAAAAAATAAAAATAATTTTACTTGATTCTATTAAAGCCAAAGAATTTCTTTTGTGAAGCTGAATACCAGTATAGCGGTGATTTACTAAGCATCGCTTAGATGTGGCACAAGGTCAAAAATATGGGACACCCAGTGAGGATCAAACCCACTACTCAGTTGTAACTGGTTCTAGCAAGACAAACTTGCTAACCATTATACCATGCTGAGGTGCCCAAATACCAGTAGATAGTAGTCAAGTACTATACGTGATACACACTTAGGCATTCATGTCTCTTTCAATTCATAACTCAGCAGAAAAATTTCCTGCGCTAGGTTGCTGGGTTTTTTTGCAACAGACTGGTTGTCAACCAAGGCCCAGTTTGTAGTGATATTCATCCCATAGCTTGTAGAAAGAAATAATGTTTCATACCCTTCTCACCAGTATTTGTGTGTAAGTGAAAGGTATAAACTCTACTAGAATTCAAACTCAGATCTCCATTTTCTCATTCTGAGCCATTAACTCTAACACCACTGCACATCCAAGCTTACAAAACCTGAAATTCCCAAATGGTCACTCAGTTTACTGACCAGGCTAAATGTTTATTATCTTATGTAAGAAAAAATTTAGTGATTTATTTTTAAGTTGTGGTCTTTAGAGACAACAGTTTCTGTATGAATTTCTGGGATAAAGAGTCATCATTACTTACGTTTTTTTACACTTGGACTATTGTCCTCATCTTTGTTGTTAGGATAACAATGTTCCAGCAGTTGTGCTCTCCAGACTTGTGCTTGTCAATCTGTATAAACTTTAGGGAATTTCAGATTGAACTCTTAATCTACAGGAGTATATTGTTCTTGTTTGGATAACCATGTTTTGGGATATCTTACCAATTTTTATTTAGTACTGCACCACCATTGCTTACCTTGTTACTATTAAGTCCAAGGACAATAGTGAATTAAAACATTGGTTCATGAATTTGGTTACATAGAAAATGGTGAGTTCACTTCCAGGGCTGAGAGCTTAGATTCAGTAAAAACAGGGCAAATATTAACTGAACAGTATTAAATAAGGACTAGACATTTCTAGACATTGTCAGCTGTAGAGTTCAGTTCAGAAGTTCCTGAAGATTACCTGGATAGACAAATACCCGATGAACGCTGAAGAACACATCAGCCATACTGTTGGGATAATAACAGCAAAAATGAAGACAATGATCCAAGTGTAAATAATAGACTAAAAGACAAGATATAAAATATAATGTGAACCCAACAACTACAATACCTTTTCCATCTACTCACTCTTAAGATGTACAATGTTCTAATTTACTTAAAATAGACTAAAATAGTTAACTTTTGTACAAATGCCTTTGAGAAAGGCATATTTCTATATCTTGAAGCTTGGGGTTAAATAACAGGGTAGAATGAACTATATAGCCTTGGATGGCAAACAGTCTAAAATAAGAACAATTTGAATCCCAAACCAAAGAAGGCAACAGGAAACCACACAATTATCTTTCCACAAAAAGATTACTGATAACAAAAAGGAATCTGTGGAGAGCCATGATTGTCTACATTCAGAAGGGACATATGTAACCCCCATTTTTTACTTATAATTTATTAGCTATAACTTTTACATGAAATAGATGTGAGAAGAAAGCGTTTAGCATGAGGTATTAATTAAAATTTGATATGGGCACCAGATCTCACTAGCAGCTTTTTGAGCTGTCCAGGAATTGTCTCAACTGATTTAACCAGGAACTCTTGTGGTATGAAAAGCATAACTTCTTGTATTCACCCTTCAAGTTCTTCCAAAGTCTTGGCTTGATATAGTAGACTTATTTCTTTAACCAACCCCAAAGAAAAAAAAGTCATAGGGTGTTAAGTCAGAACTCCTGGTTGGCCATTCATATATAAAATAGAGAGTGACTTTTCAAGTCACCATATCAACCAACATCATGTTTCTTTTCCAGTTGACTTTTGCTGTGGTGTGTGGGGTGTATGTGAATGCTGCCTATCTCTTAGATTTAGTAAAAGATGATTTTGTTCTAAGAATTGTCAAATAACATGCAGTTAATTGACTGTGGGAGCTGCTTTGTTATTGTGGGTTTGGGTAAATGATGTGTGTATATATTTATATACACTATCTTTGACACTGAGCACTTTTACCCATAGATATAAAATACCTTAAAACTATATATAGTCATCTGCAGACAGTCCTGTTTTGCTGTATCCCAGCTCATCAGTATGGTTAGACATTCAATTGCTTTTAGCCAGGATTGAAACCTGACAGAATTGACATCAGTTGGCGAGTCTACCACAGAGCTATAGGTGCTCGGTAGAAGGAGGCAGATTTAGCATGTACATGCACACACACACACACACACAGAATGCGATGGGTAAATTGTCGCTATTTTATATTTTTAATTTCACCAATGTGCATTGTTTGTTTTTGATTTCGTCAATTGCACAGTATAGCTGGGTTAGTTAGGCACCATCTGTGAGAAAAAGAATACCATGATGCAATTTACTCTGCCATAAATTTAAAAATGGCATGATGTACTGCTTAGCATTTGTGTTGAAGCTTCCGACATGAATGCTAAGCAGTGCATCTGATGGACAATGTGTGGACAGTGCACAGGATTTGAAAGAAGCTGGAGGAGTCTAATGGTGATTACAAAGGTGTTTGGAGTGATCACTAGTGATGGCAACATTATGCCTTCATTCATCTTCCCAGATGCAATATAGCATTGAAGAAATAGTGCTGCCCTGGGTCAAGAGGGTGGCTGCTAAAAGACACTATGCCTAGCAACAGGACTGCACCATGCCACACAAGCAGTAAAATCCAGACATAGCTGTCAGACAATTTCTGTAACCATATTACCTCTTACATCTGGTCACTTAACTCCCCAGACAGCAATCCCTTGATTATTATGTGTGGGGTACAGTTAAGCAAGAGACCAACAAAACTCCCTGTAAGACCAAAGATGAACTGAAGGCAAATATTATGGCACCAACTTAAAAAAGGAGCCCCTCCAGAAGAGATGCAGGAGATTCCAAAGTCATCTTGAAGCTGTGGTTTTATTGAATAAATTTACTCTTTAGTATTACAAGATATTTTTGTGTAATTTTGGTAAAAATGTATCTGTTGAAATGAGATGTCAGTGTTATTGTCAGTTTGATGCAATTTAGACAACATCGCACCCCCCCCCCGCAAACACACGCATGCAAAGAATTTAAAATTTGCTATAATTATGGGGAAGACTTAGAGACTTTTGAAATCTCAAAGTAAGTAAAATTTTAGTACTTGTAACATAAGAAAATGTGAAATCAAAATTTAGAATGACTTTCAAAAATAGCCAAATTTCTTACTTGCTAGGTCACTTTGACAATCTTGACAAGGATTATTAATTGATTTGTTTTTAATACTTATCAACCTTTTATAGGTTATTTAAAGCTAGAAAATAATATTGGATTGTAAGATTACTTTGAAAATAATGATTTACTGACAAGTCCTACTATTTAACCCATAGCTGGGAGAGAGGAGGTGAGAGCCTTTATTCATTATACAATCTGCACATCCAAAGTTACTGCACCTAGTATTCCCATGTTTCAATGTGGTCTGGCTTACACAGCCGCCATAACACATTGAACACGGATCACTGGTATAAACTACTTTGAATGAAACAGGCTATTTATATAGTTGTCTTTCTCACCTATAATTGCAACATTAAAAAGTCACTTGACAAATCCAAAGAAAAGGGAGCGTTTTTATTTATTTTAAATTTAATCAGTTTATTTTTAAATGACCCATACTGAAAAAGAACACCAACAATAAAATTGTAAATTCCAGGGGATCATAAAAAAAATGCTCTTTATGGCTGAGCCCGGTCATTGTTTTTCTTTGAAAAGTGGCATACCTTCCACAGAGAAAAATGACTTATTTATTTAATTCGTTTTTACAAATTTTCATCCCCTCCCATAAAGCATTAATACGATAAATAAACTAAAAAAAATAAAACAAAAAATAATTATCTGATTATTACAGTTTTTGTTTTGTTTTGTTTTTTATGTTATCTACGACAGCTGGTGGTAGGTAAGAAGTTTTAGGCTTCATTGGCGGCTGAGTGAGGATTTGTCAACGCTCGTGTGTTATAGGACATTAAACCCGGAAACCACGTGTTTGAGAAGAGTAACACGTGCACGATCTCTTTGATAAGCAAGCACATTTCAACTCATCGATAGGGAATTCTTCTGACACTGCAATGCGATAATCCATTAACGTTGAATTATTTTTTCACGGTTTATCAACATTGATGATTAACATTAATAACATCAAACAAGAAGCAGACCAGTCAATTTTACACTGTTAAATAGACTGGTCTGTTCTGTTTGCTTTAATTTTTACAGACGATCAAGATGTCGCAGTCTACGGCTATATCGTGTTGAATACACCGGTTCTCGTCCGATTACCGAATTTAAGCAACATCGAGCCTGGTCAGTACTTAGATGGGTGACTGTTTTGGGAATACCAGGTGCTGTAAACGTAAAGACCAAGGAATGGTCCTCCATGGTTGAGCGCTGTAATAGTCTGGTCTTCTATTACAGATGATCACTCAAGAGATGTTCCATATATTAACATAGGTCTACTAAATCGCCAAAAAAAACCCACACACACAGCATGAAGAAAAATGGCCCTAAACTTAAACCTTTGTCCAGCAAAAGTTTAGCAGTTTAGGAAAGAAAGTATTTTTGAAATATATAAAAGAAAATTTTAATTCCTTAACACGTTCTAATAAATTTTGGTAAAAAAAATCTTGTTTTAATTTAGAGGGTAAGCAAATCGTTACGAGTTTACACACACACACACACACAAAAACAAAAACAAAAAAAAACTGAGTTATGTAATACGTTTTTTTTTGTTTTTTTTTCGGTGACAAAAACATTAATTTGGAAATTCTTGCAAAAATCAATTGTTGGATTTTAATGAGACATTCAGGACTTATCCACAAATGAATTATATGTTACCCTATTCCACGTAAATTCATGAAATTTTAAGAAATTACATTTTGTTGAGAAAATCAGTTTTATTAGTTAAACGCAGGACTCATCTATCATTTTTTTTCAAACACTTTGACTATTTCCGAAAATCTAAAATTTTAAAATAAAAAATTCAACAAAACTGACATTATTCAATTTGATAAGCTTTTAAAAGAATTGTTTTCATTTTTTTTTTATAATATTTTATAAAGTTTCAAAAATATTTTTAAAACACTTCAATTGATTCATCTTCTCTCAAAGCAGGGCCCATTGTCATGTAGCGGATAATAAATTAATTAAAATCAACTCTTCTTCACTTTTACAAAAATTCACGTGTGAAATCCTGGTTTTCCCAAATAGAAAAAAAAATGACTATGTGCTTAACGAAAAAGTCGAAACCAGATTTCGCAAGTAGGTGCTAAAATGATTTTTGACCGATGGGAGCGACTTGTAAGACTTAGGACTTGGCGATCCAGTGTGAAATTCCTTATCTCTTTCAACAATTACTAGTAGAACATTTTGTACGAACTCTACCCTTAACCCCTTAATAATGTTTCTAATTGAACATTAACTCCTACAACTTATGTTATACCTCTTTTTAATAAATTTCTATTTTAACATTAAAAATGTATATTTTATTCCACTCATTCCAACCTGCCGACAACCAACCTTCTAATGAAAACCTGATAATAATTCTGATGATTATAACTCTGCATAAATCCTGTAAGCTGTAGGGAGTTCGGTTAAGTAAGACACAAGGCCGAATTAAAGAAACAATAACCAGCTCCCTGTGCCACAATCACACAAGCAATATGGATTTTGTTTTCCCAGGTCAGCTGCTGATGTACTGACAATAATTGCAGAAAGGTACTATCATGCTAGAGATAAAAACGGTGAAGGGCGGGTTGTAGCAGTGGACATCTTGAAAGCCTTTGACAGAGTTTGGCATACAGGTATTCTCTACAAGCTGAAAAGTTACGGTGTCTCCGAACACATTTTTGAATTGATCCATACTTTCTTATCAAATCGTGAAATTAAAGTTATCCTGAATGGCCACTCGTCTTGATCCTTTAGTACTAACGTGGGAGTCCGTCAGGGCACCATCATTGGTCCTACCGTTTTTAATTTTCATTAATGATCTTCCCGATGACATCAGTTCACAACTTGGCATCTACGCTGACAACTCAACCGTTTACTCCTGCCACGGTAGTAAAAGTCAAAATGGCAGCCAATGTCAAAAACAACCTGTAGTCCGTCGTTAACTGGGACAAAAAAATGGCTTGTTAATTTGAACGCTTCTAAAACTAAACTTCTCTTCATTAATCATGAGACCCCTCTCTCTGCCTTCCGTTAGCATGGCTGATGCTAACCCCCAGGAATGTCACTCGCTGCGCTTTCTTGGGTTAACGTTCTAAGCTGAAATGAAGTGGAAAGACTATATTGAATCCATTTCTTGGTCAGCTGATAGGAGAGTCAGTTCACTGAGTTGTGAGAGAGATTTTTCCCTTCAGAATCTAGCGTGCATATCTATAAGTCCGTCACATATGGCCCAGTGACCTTGAGCTCCTTGATAAGATCCAAAGAAGAATCAGCCATATTATTAGTCCTGATCTGGCAGCTTAGAGTCAATTACTTACCCAGTGCCGTAAGGTTGCAGTGTCTTTTCTATAAATTCTTTAATGATAATTCTTCGAATGAGCTCTTCGTTAAACTTTTTAAATTCAAGCGTATTACTAGACTGGCGTCGAAATCTCATCAATTTTCAGTGGAATTAGCTAGATGTAGCTGCAATTTCCTTGCTAACAGTTTCTTTTACCATACTTCTTGCCTGTGGAACTCTCTTCCAACTTCATGCTTTCTAACCAACTTAAATCTGCAAAAATTTAAATACAATGTTAATCGCTATTCACTGATTACTCTTTTCTCTTTCCATTCATTAATGTTTTTGTTCCTAATTCTTCCACCTCTTGTAACTTTTTGCATTTTAGTGGCTTCACTACCTTGCCTGGGGTGATTCTGATTTAAATAAATATATTGAAAGTCTCTGAATAGTTCCGACATACCAGTCTCTGCAAATTAAAAACTTGCTCTTGAGCATGGTTCCATTATCACTTCACCACTTCAGGTGCACCCACTGAATACAACAGTCACAGACCACAGAATCCATGTTGATCAAGTCCTGTACCCTTCAGCTCGTACAACCACTTTGCTGACGATCTCAAATATAGTACATTCTTAGTTCTAAAACACTATATTTACCGGCACAATAGCCTTTGTGTCTATTTTGGCGAGACCAACAAAATAGTCTATTCGGGAAAAATGGTAAATTGTTACTATTACGCCGTTTCCCTTTAGGTGAAGTGTGTGTGTGTGTTTTAAACGAATCTGACCTATAAAATCGTTTTAATTTTTATTTTTTTTAATTACGCATCCCCACTAGAGTTCTTAACGGCGGAATCATAGAATCTTGAAGATTTCAAGACATTTTTCTCCTCCGTCTCCCTTTAAAAGTGAAGTTTGTTTTTTGTTTTCTGTGTTTTGAAGTTGGAAAATACTCGTTTTTTAGTTACCCTTCCTCCGGGAGTTCCCGTTTCAGAACCTCAGAATTTCGATATCGAGGATGTGCTCCGAATTTGATTTGGTTGTTTGGTGGTATTGAAACCGTTGGTTTGTTGTGGCATTAACTATAACAGGCTCTATTGTTGAGAAACGTTTCAGAGAAATCCGCTTTTACTTATATATATTACTTATATATATATATATATATATATATATATATATATATATATATTATGCACATGTTTTGAATGCATCTGACCTTCATAACCGTCGTACATTACTTTTTTTATGGTGCCTCTAATCAGAACTCCCAGCTTTCGCCACGGTTTTCCCCTTACTGATGGCTGGAGTTTGGGATGTATGTGGGGGTAGGGGTAATTAAGTTATTTTTGAAAGATTTGAAGGGCCTATTAATTCAAAACACATCAAAGAGCATAGGAAAAACAAATTTCAACTCTGAAGGGAGACAGGTGTAATACTTAAAAAAAAAAAAATTACCGAAAAGTGAGAGGTACTTTTCAGAGGCATCCCATCAAACAAAAAAAAAACCTGACACGACGAGTAAAAATTTCTTGAGTGGATTTTTAAAAAAAATGTTTATCTAGATCATAATATTGGTATGTGTTTACAATATAAAATCCTTTTTAATGGACCTTTTTTCGTATACTGTGTCTCTTTAGGACGTAGACTATCATGGATTTCCACTGTCTCTTGTCGCTCTCAATATATTCCCCTCTTGGTATCTCCCCCAAACCCCACTCCACCATCCATTTGCTCAAGCTTATCAAATATGTTTCTCGCTGCTTTCCCCTGTCTCTTTCCTTCTATTCGTTCTGTGAATACTAAATTCTCCAGGCCCTCCTTCCTCATAACGTGTCCCAGAAACCTCATTTGTCTCTTCCTGATATTGTTTTTTTCTGGTTTGCATTCTTTCCAACACCTCATTGTTGCTCACGTGCTTAGCCCATGGTATCCTCAGAATCCTTCTGTAGAACCATATTTCTGCTGCATCGGGCATCTCCATCATTCTTACAGGTTGTCCAACATTCTCTGCCATACAAAAGGACAGATATCACATAGCAATCCAGCACTTCTTTATTTCTAATGAGATTTTCTCGTCTCTCAGTACTCTGGTTAGCTTTTGAAATGAAATAACCAATGAGAAATAAAACAACAAGAAAGCATCCTGGTTCACTTACTTTCTTTAGCAACCTAATTAGTTAACTAGATGATCAGTACGTTGTTTTTGTCAAGTTAACCGTATTTTGTAAGGAATTAACTTTTCCTTTCTCAGTCTAGTGAAATGTGAGAAAAACTGCTGAGGGGGTGATTTATTTATTTATTAATGTTGGAATCAATTTTTTTTTTTTACCAGAAAACAAAATAAATCAAATCCCGATCTTGAAATACATTTCGTAAAGACTATTACTTAAACATTAGGATCATTATATGAGTAAAATTTATTAAATAACAAAAACGATTATATAAACGTTTAATCTCATTTCGAGCCGTGATCCATTACGCCGCATCACACACCAATATTGGGAAAGGTATAAATCTATCTCTTCTCCACTTAGCTATGGGTTGAATATCAAGACAGATTGCGTTCTATAACCTTGGTTGGCAATCAGTTTACTATGTAAAGTAACTGCAGCTTACTGCGGGAAATTCTTCTGCCTAGTCAGTCATGAATAGAAAAGAGACATGGTTGCCCAAGTGTGCATCACGCATGGCACTTAAGGAAAGAAGGTAGGTCCCTTTCGGCTAATAGGATATTTTTCTATACATTTTATTGGCTGTTTTAGCAGACAGAAGAATCCATGCATTCTCAAACTGTTTCATTCTTTTTTCATACACGACTATTTTTTTCTCATTTGTAACCCCCGCTATTCTTTTTGAAGACACGATGCTATTCAATTCGACATACCCGGTATACCCGGCAACATACTAACGAAACACAGAACATATCAATTTTGAGGGAATCTGTCGTTGTACATGTGTATATCTAAGTGAGTTACTAAGATGATTCGGAATATAACTAAATAAACGAAAAGAAAAATGAAAGAACGACAGCAGGTGAGAAAGAGAGGGGGAAGCGATCTACTGACTCATAATTCCATATACTTCAGAAAATAAAGTAGTTGCATATTTTATACCGAACCGAAATATGAATCGATCTCTTCTCTTTTCAGAATATCAAGACAGACTGGGTCCTATAGCCTTGGTTGGCAACCAGTCTACTGCAGAAAGAAACGACAATTTACTGCTAGAAAGTCTTCTCACTAGTCAGCCAAGAATCAAAAGTTTCATAACTGACTAGAGAGTGCGTATCACGTATGCCACTTAAGTGAATGAACTATTTGCTTTATAAGACTTGAATGGCAACCAATCTACTATAGAAAGAAACGGCAGCCTTCTGCGAGAAATCTTCTATAAGACATGATCGGCCAAGTGTTTATCACATCTGACACTTGACTTTACTGCAGTAAAGATAAAAACTTCACCTTTTCATTTTGTAACGGGGGAGAGCTAAGGTAGAAAGATATATTCTCTCATTTACATGACCCGCACCCCGTTATGGGCATTATAATAGCCATGTGAAGTGCAATACGAACATTTCAGAGTGTTTGGTGTCAATCTGAGGATAGTACACAGAATTCTGAAAGTGTTGGATGAGTAATGGATATTACGAAGGTACGGCACTCGGAAAACACACTGTTTTGATAAAGGAACTCCAGAATTTGTTGGTGAGATCCAGGACATGATTGACGATAATCCATCCAAATCAATCAGGTCCATAGGAGTGTCTGAGTTTGTTATCAAGCTGGTAGTGCATGAAGACATTCGATATTTCTCATACATAATGAGAAAGGGGTAATTTTTTTATCCCAAGTCATGAAGAACGAGAGGAAAGACCGCGCGATGAAGGTTTTGAACAAACGCAAGCATCCCACCAACTGGACATGCTTTGGCTTTTCTCAGACAAGAAAATATTCTGCCAGGATAAGATGGTGAACACACAGAATAATCGTTGGCTTGTTGTGTCCCTAAAAGACGTTCCAAGAGTGATGTAAACCGAATATCCAATCAGCAACATTATGTTTGGAGTGATCACTAGCAATGGTGTCCCCATGCATTTTCCAAGTCTCAGACTCAACATGGAGGCCTACCTCAAGTGCCTTGAGGAAGTAGTGCTGACCTAGGTCAAGAGGGTGGCTGCTAGAAGATATTATGTCTGGCAACGAGACTGCACTATGTCACACGAGCAGGAGATCCCAGTCATGGCTGTCAGATAATTTATGCAATCACATCACCCCTTACACCTGGCCACCTAACTCTCCAGACTGCAACCCCCTTAGTTTAGAGAGAAACCAACAAAACTCCTTGGAACACCAAAGACGAACTGAAAGCAAGGATGATTATGTTCAACTTAAATGATGAAACCGTCCAGAAGAGATGCAAGAGATTCCGAAGTCGTCTGGAGGCCGTGGTAGAAACCATTGGCGATTTTATTGAATAAATTTATTTTTTAGCATTTCAAGATATTTTGTGTAATTTTGGTAAATGTATCTGTTAGAATGAGATACAAGTCTGATGATACTTCTTGTGTAATTTAGACGACAATTTATCCATCGCACCATATATATTTTTTATAGACAGAACCAAAAAAATAAAAAAACACTAACTTGAACTTAAAATCATTAAAAAGAAAAGAACCTTTTGCAAAATATAATATAAAAGCAAATTCGACCAAGGCTAACATACTTGCTCACTGGCTTAAACTATACGAAACGACTAGAGAACCATGTTTTCTATTGATAGTCATCTTCAGCTGCACATCCACAGCTTCATAGAGGCTAAAAACGAAACAGGATTTGAACTAAAATGTTTTGACAAAAACTGAGTCATGGATTTAAAACTAATTTTTTTTTAGAGATGAATTTAAAAAAAAAGAAAAAAAACTCCATCTTTTGACGGGCGGTGGGGCAAATTATAAACCAGAAGAATGGGCGACAAAATTCCTTCACACCCACCTTTTATTCCCCCAACTTTCCCGACATTCATTCCTTCCTTCTTAGCAATAGCATTTAGATGACGTATCCGAGAGGACCAGCGTCTTACCGCAGGTTACTTCGACAAACCCCCCTGTTCTAGTTATACTATCCTTTTTTCTTCCATTCGTTCTATTTCCTATTCTCCATCGCCCGCTGCTTTTGTCTCTGGAGATTCTAAGTTTTACGATTTACTGCAGATGAACAGTTGTTCCTTAGTTAAAACATTCTTTTTCACATATATCACTTGCATAAGATTGAGAAAAGAAAATTCGGTCTTGTCAAAATATTCAATATGGCCTCAAAGAAAAAAAGAAAACCTTCGGTGCCAATGTAGTATGTGGGCCACCTCTTTGATTTTGGTATAGTACCCGGTTTGAATGTGTCCTACCTCAGTAAGAGTATATTTATAGATATAAGTATTCAGCTATTTTTTAGTGAAACTAATTATTTAACCTTACCAGACAGTTGAAATACTTTCTTATATAGTGTAACCCTGATACAAGAGAGTTGTCGGGACCGGATAAAAGTTCTCTTATATTCGGGTTTGGTCTATTTTATATACATTACCAGTCTCTAATTTGGGACCAGAGAAAATCTATCCTATATCCGGTTTATACTGACGTTTTTAAGGTCGGCCACATACTATACCAGCACCAAACATTCTTTTTACATATTTCTTTTGCAGAAGACTGAAAGAGGAAAAATTTGGTCTTTCAAAATTTTCAACATGTCTTCAAAGAAAAAAAGGAAAACAAAGCAGACTGTGTGCAATAATAAAAAATATATTCATGAATTTATGTTTCTACAAAGAACGTTTAAGGGTCAAGTTTAGAAGACCTTGTTTTCATGCCATTAGACGAGACAAAGAAAACTTATGACGTCGATTGACAATTTGATACGTTGCTTCCTATTTATATTAAAAACAGACGGAGCAGTGGACAAGGATTTGCGCAAATATTTAACAAATATGTTAATTCTATTTGGAAGTGTTAATTGAAGAGTATAAACTTCATAACGATAAATGCATAAAATCTGAAATCTTGCAGATTAAGAAGTGGATGCATAATGCTAGGTAAATTTTATATTTCTCTGTAAATTGTAAGTTAGTTCAATTTTAGTTTTATTAGTATCCACTTAATAGGAATATCGTATTTTGTGATAATTTTCAATAAAAAGAGCTTTTTGTCTGAAATTAATTATCTAAACTTATTTATAAATGGAACTTTGTGTGTGTGTGTGTGTGTCCGTTACCTATAGACTCCGAAACGGCTGAACCGATTTTCTTGAAAATTTACAGTTGTACTATAAGCGTCTCCGAGTGTTCTTAGCTAGGTTTTGTGTCGAGGTACCCTCGATAAATATCGAAAATCCAAAAAATCGAGTTATAGAAGGAGTGGTCCGATTTTTATCAAATTTGATACACTCATAGACAAAGACATCAGAAACGTTATTCAGAAGTTTCAGGGTTGCAGTTCTTACATTAGTGCTGAAAATCGATAACATTATATATATATATATATATATATATATATATATATATATGTATATATAAAGGTAAGATGTTTGTGTGTGTTTCTGTTTGTATGTCCTTTATACAAATCCACAATTTTATCCGATTCTCACCAAACTTCACACAAATATTCTTTAGGCTGAGTCTGAGCTCCAGGACCATGGATTAGTTTTAAAGCTTTCATTACACCCGAGGGAACGTCGGGCTACACTGCTAATTTAATATATGTTCTAATGTGCCCATTATAATTTCAATCTAATTTATTTGTTTTACTAAATCTTAATTTATAGAAAGTTTCCTTACTAAACATTCTCAGACACCAACGATCCTGCTTTTCCTTCCGAGGCTAATGTACTGATGATGAGGGGGGGGGGGTAATGCTGACGATCAGTGGCAATTGTGGAACTCTGAAAGTTGGGGGACACTTAAGAGCCGAAATTTTTCTGAGGAGGAGGGGGCGCAAATTCAGCCTCTTTACACCACTATCGCATACGCAACTTAGCAATGAGTTATAAGTATGTTACTTCACTAAATTAAACAGAATAAATTTTCATTCATAGTGAGTTCTAATATTTTTATGATCAATGGTTAAAATGGCTTTGGACGAGAGAATCTGATGGCACTTGATGAAACACTTCTAACCTTTTGGACTGGCGCTACATAATCATAAAACAAAGAATAATACCAAATAACAGAAGCGAAATTATTTGAAAACTAACATCAGCAACAGCTAAAATGGGTGTCACATCTAATTTGAAGAGAATGATTTAATGAAAATGGTGACATGTCATAGTGCTTCAAATAAACGGTTAAGGAGGAAAACTTCATCAGTACTGGAAAGAATGATAACAGCTTCTGAACTTGAGAAAACCTATTTTCCCAAAAAATTAATTTAGAGAAAGACTTAATAAATTTCAACAGACAGTAGGACTTGGTCAATTAAATAGCAAATATTTCCTTATTAGGAAATAGCTAATATTACTAGCAATCCAATTTGAGAAGAATGAAAAAATGTTTTATATTGCGCATATCTTTTGAAATTGACAACAATAAAAAGAAACGAAACTTGATAGAATCGCCCACTTATAACGACGAAATTAAGTTTATGGCATAAAAAAAAATATATTCATTCAATAAATTTTTAATTTTAACGTTGAAACAGTTCTTTGAACCTTGTGGATTGGTGCTACATAATCACAAAGAACTATACCAAATAACAGAAGCCAAATTATTTGAAGACTTCTAGCATCAACTCTTTTGGTCAGTAACTAAGCCGAAAGAGTTGTGAGTTCAATATCTGGCTACTACAGCAGTAGTGAATATATAAATTAGAGAGTTGAGTTAAAGGGAAATAACTAAAACATTGAAAAGTAGTATGACTCATAGAACGCAAACAGTATACCATACTGATTGAAAAAAAAAAAACTAAAAAAAAAAAAACGGTTCGGTTCAAAATTTCAAACTCCTGAAGACGGCCGGAGCGTACAACTACCGAAACGTCGTGAATCTGGCAATAATGATGAGGACAACAGTCCGAACAAAGTAAATAATAAAATTATTTCAGTTTTCAAATGTTTTGCTAAGATCAGAACTTGAAAATAGATAACTCATTCACTGAATCATGAAAAATAATTTTAAAATAATATGGAGAAAAACCCAGTCCGCGCACTTTGAAATGATACAAAGAAGAGTCCTGTAACAAGAGTTTTTTTTTTTTAAGCGCACATGTACTACACAGCTGTGGCAACAGTTTTTGGTGTTTTAGGCAAAATAGTTCTACTTCCTCTTCAGGCTAGTTTTGAATTCTCCAGTTCAAAAGAGCCCACTCTGCGGTTGCTATTTAGTGTGGGACAGGAGATGCATTATTATTTGCAAGGATATTTTTGCACTAAAAGTGAACGTAACAAATTCGAATTCAACTTGCCGTGTTCAGTTTTCGCCCACAGTTCCATCACCTTGTCAAATTTAGGTATGGAAAGTGAGTGGAGGTGTTTTAAAAACATTATACTGTAACTGAAGAAAAGGTTTTCTTTTCATTTTCAAAATAACTAAGCAGGTGATCACATTGGTTCTCCTTCCCCATTTTGGCGACCCCCACCCCCTGATGTAGGACACATGTCATTGATTTTCCGTCAGGACCCGTCTATATTTTTTTTTTCGCCGGAATAAAAGATTACCATAATGGTTTGTTTGATTCGAGAAATTTGTTAGTTTTTTAAGGCTTAAGCCATCATATCAGCAACATCAATAAAAAAAATTTAAAAAAAGTAAGTAAAAAGAAAAAAAAACTTGGATGTCTCCACTTACGTATTTAGTTTATTTTTAAAGTAAAATGTTTTCAGTACAAACATTAGACAACAACAGACATAATTTGTCTCTAAATATTTTTTCGATTCTACCCTTCACCATCAATTACCTGCCTAGGCTAAAACACTTTGTAGAACCTGACTATGACTTACAAAGTTCAAGATGCTAAAAGGCCTTAGCGAATTAAAAAAAAGCAAAATTCTCAAGTTTAACTTGTAACCCTAGCCTTTTTTTTTTTTTTTTGTGAGTAATATGCATGCATGTGTTGTTTAAAAACACTTGAAAATACACTTCAGGACAATAGTTAAAACTTTCTGGAAGGCAGAACAACAGTTTGTTCGTACCACAACTGAAAACAGTGAACACTAACAGAAAATGCTTGAAACGTGAAACGTAGATCATTTTGAAAAAAAAAAAAAAAAACATTTCCTTATGCATAGGCCATTTTTTATTTTTTTTAATCAGTGTATCAATTTTCTTTTTTTAAGAATTAAATTTCCTACACAATTTTGAAGTCTGCGATCGAATGAATTTTCCCAAAACCTTTATGGAGTAATTTTTATTTTGTAACCAATTTAAAATAACGTTAACAATATGTAGTTTTGTAGCCTATTGTAAAAAAACAAAAAATAAAAAGAAAAGAAAATAAGATATTTTAAAATTGTCTTGGTCTTGTTTCAAGTTTATAACCTGCAGAAGTAATCGTGAAACAACTGTATTGTCGCATTAAGAAATTTGCTTTTTCAAAAACACTCACTCACACACAAACAAACACTAAAGAGACAAAAAATAAGCAATATAGCAATCCGTCTTTTTTTTAATTACTTACCATAACAACGGAATATCCCATTCATTGCTAACATGAGTTATATTTTGCTTATTGCCGTCGAGTAATAAGGGAATTCTCATTAAAAGTTTTACAATGATGTCCATCCTGTCCAAAGAACCAACAACTACTCGAGGTAGAAGAGTTTCAAATTAAGCACAGTAAAAATGGGAATATGTGGGGAAGATAACGGTTGACCGGAGGACTTGAACAGCTTAATGATTGGGGAAGCATAAATGAACTATGCAGAACTATAGGTTGTCTTAACATAAATAATTAAATTTCTTTAGAGAACTTTGGGTTTCAAACATAATTGATTTAAACCACACACACAAAACCCGAAGAATAGTAGACACGGGTCGCGCGTGCATTACACACGCTATCCAGTTGAGTAGTCGATGTGATCGTTCCGGGAAATCGAAAATTATCGAGATAGATCTTGCCAGAGAACAAAGAAAAATTGTTGAAAAAGATAGGACCTTTTCAGCGAAAAGACTAGATTTAAAACTAAAAGAATTAGAAATTCAAGAAAAAAATCAGAAACACCCACTCCAGCATACAGAGCGTTACGAAAATGCGCTGCTAAGCGCTGGAATAATTGTGAGGAAACTTGCTGTCACTGGATTCCTAACAAAAGTTGACTGGTGTGAAAACGCTATTTATTATTATTTATTATTATTATTAATTACTATCTTAAAAGTAAGGTCCTAGATATTTTTATTTGTTTAAAAAATATTAAACTAAAACGAAAACCAACATAAAAGCAGATATTTTGTACTGTAGCAATGAAAAAAACTGAAAAAGAAATCGAAATTCACTTCTAAAAAGTAAAAAAAACAAATAGTAAATTAAATTTTAGAAAAAGTAAAGTATTACAAAAAGCATTAATAATTATTCATAAGTTTTAGTATTGAAATCGGTAAATCAATATAATTTCATAAAACTGATTTTTTTTTTTAATTTTTATAAAGAATAAATAGGTTTAAGTGTTCAACAAAACTTTTTTTTTTCCAATCACGTATTGTTCACAGAAATCAGTAATTTCAAAACTTAAAATCCGATTCAATGAAGAAATCATCCCAAACGAATTACGGTTGATAAGCCACTCATCAGTGACTCGTTAAAATAAAAAAAAATAATTTAATATTAATTATTTAAAAAATAAATAACGGGAGCTAAAAATTATTGCCACCCGCCTATTCTACAGAATGGCAATGATGGTGTCCGAGGGAAGCATCAACGTTTTTTATTTCAATTAAAACAAACACAAATTTGTGATTCGAAGGTTGTTCATGCATTTGGTTTGGAGTATTTATTTCTTAGGTTACAATTTTTAGATGTGAGACCTGGCAAAAAAAAAAATTTTCACCAACATTTAAAAAAAAAAAAATAAATAAATAAATAAAAAGAATTCAATTTTTGAATTCTTCATTTATTAATATATATTTTTTCATATTGAATTTCAATAATATTTTTCTTCTAATTGAGTTTGCGGTTAGAAGAGTAAGAATTTTGTTTCGTTTGTAAAGATTTATTTATGACAGGAAAATTCGGTGCCTTATGTTATTTTTACCATTTTCCTGTTCGGCTCCATTCTAATTCTTCAAGAAAAAAATTAATGGAAAATAAGATAAAAAATATATTTTAGTGAAAAGGTAATATTCGTCTTGATTTTGCATGCAGCAAGTGAATTAATTAGAATGTCAAAGCAACTGACCTCATCCTTATAAAAGAATTATTCAAAAACAAACGATTGCCATGGTCATTCCTGAATTTAGTTTTGTGACGCTAACAATTTATTTGCAGCAGAGAGAATGACGTTTAGTCAATAGCTCACTACGGAACACCATACATGTTATAAATTCCATAGCTGATTTACTTAGATATCTTACAATCCTTTTCCGCCTTATTTTGAAACGTGTTGAATGGTTTATTTGCCGACTGTCAGTTTAATAAATTTTACTAAAATTTCGCTTTTTATGATTTATTCTGAAAACATTGAAAAATATAAAATTGAAAGTTGATTTGTTATTGTCTATCTTGTGTCTCTTGTTTACACTAAAACAAATAGTCTCCAACGTTATTTTAAAATGTTTTTTTTTTTAATTAAACGTAACGTAATCAGCTATATAATTTCCGAATAAATGTTAGTTAATTTCGTGTTTTTTGGTTTGATTTTTTTTTTAATATAAAGTTTCTGCATTCCACAAATTCTCAAAAAGAAAACAGCAGATAGGACAGTTCGAAACCCGGTTTAATTCATTAAAAAAAAAAATCAAATGAAATTGAAAAATGAAATTCACGCGGAAATTCTGATAAATTATGACGTATTCGAAATAATGTCAGTGTGACGTTCCGTAATAAAATTCTTCCAACGTAATATTGTCTTGTAATAAACTTGGATTTTTAGGCATCACATAACTTACCGTTCGTCATATGGCTCTTGAAAATGAATTGATTTTTACCAGGCTTCATATTGCGGATTTCATTAATTTCATGAATGAGTAACAACTTTTTTTTCTAGCATTAGGAAACTTACTATAGAAATTTTGCTTTTATTTTGTGTGCATTTTTTTTTCATCAGGTATTCTTTTTGTAGCAATTTTTTGGAGGTACATAAAAATTTAAAAACTAAATATTTTTTATTTAAAAAGTATTTCCTGCTAATGTAGAAATATTTCTTCTACAAGGTTTTTCAATTTTTTTGTTATCCCAACAAAAATTATGACCAATTATTGTTACTATTTTAATTTTTAAAATATTTAATTTATTTATACATTTTCACAGTATTTATTTATTGGGGGGGGGGTTGCACGAAAAAAAAAAAAATCAAACACCTATTTACAACCTGTACAACATGGTTGGCATTTTTAGAATTCACGTATTTTTTCTTTTCTACTATTTTCCCAAGTGACTGAAAACTTATGTCAGTCAAAAAAAATTCAAGAAGACTGAGAAATTCGTCATTACACACCCACATGAAAAAATGCGATGGTAGACTAAAAAGATTCCAACACAAACCCCAACCCCCTCACTAAACTACACCACACACTTCACATCAGATGAGGATAAACGACCCTTCTTTTGCCTCGCGTCTTTGTTGTAAAATTTGTGTGTACTTCCAAAAAGAGAAGAGTGTCAGCGGCGTTAATGTCATTGTCCACACGCTGAGACAGAAAGAGAGAATGAACATTTTATCGAAAAATATTTTTCGATTTGTTTTTACCAAGCCTCATATTGCATAAAAAGAAGTCCAATTTGAATACTTTCCACACACAGTTGTCATTAGGTCAGGCAAGGGGCAGATTGAAAAATTGTTAAAATTTGATCAAGCATTATGATTTGGAAGTACTTCTCAGATTCTCGGTTGGACAGAACTTTTCAGCCCCCTTCATAAAAATAAAATTAATGGAAAACAATTTAGGACAAACAAAAATTACCACTACTACTGTTACTGGCTACTTTTACTTAAAACTAATTTTTCAGAAATAAGTCTCCTGAAAATATCTTTATTATTTTTACATCTAGAAACGGGCTTTTAGTTTTGTTTAAAAAAGAAAACGAAATTGGAGGAATGCTTGGTGGGAGGGAAACTAAAATAAATAAACACACTGAGACAAAGAAAGGAATTTCTGACAATGTCTCATTTTTTCTTTTGTTTTTCATGGCATATAAATTATTATAAAAATAACTACCATTGTAATATTTTATGCTAAGTAAATCGTCAAAATTATTGGCACCGTTTCGTTTAATAAAAAATAGTCTACGTGGTTATTGCATTTATGTTAAAGAAAAGCAGTATTTTGATAAATATTACGCAACTCCGAATGCATGGCTTTCAATTGTTTTTTTTAATTTCATTTAAAATAAGATCCAAGTAATCAAACAACCAAAAATTTTAATGATTAACATTAGCGAATTAAAATTTTAATTGTCAACAACCAGTGTATATATATATATATTTTTTTTTAATGCGGTAGAATTTTGTAATCTTTTCTTAATGTTTGTAATGTTATTACACTTGTAGTCACTTAAGTCAGTGCGAAATAACTCCCATTTTAGTTTACTCACTCCTTTCAAATTCAGAAGACTGAGTAAAAAAGACGGAAAGGAATTCGCGAGTCTATGTGAAGTTTTCTTTGGACCAATGAAAACCTAGCCTTCAAAGAAACTGACCGGCGAGCTGAAACGAAGAAGATAAATTCGCGAGTCTATATGAAATTGCTTTCGGACCAATGAAAACTTCAGAGAAATTAAGCCGTTAAGCCAAAAAGAAAAAGTTACAAGCCCATGAGAAATTTATAATATATATATAAAATTAGGAGAAACCAAGTCGGGGGCACTTCAAAGAATTTTCTCTCAACAATCCAAGAAAGAACGTAAACTCCCTCTCCGTTTACTTTTGAAACTATGCAAACTGTATATCTCTTTGAACAACGAACTCTTTTTGCATTTGTTTTAAACATTTTATTATTTTGTGTCAGTTTCTGTTGTATGTACATTTCCTCTTCATTACAATTCGTTAAAACTACAGCCTTTAAAAAATGTCTGATATATTTTCCTTAAACGAGCAAATGACAACTTCAAGTGTGTAAATTCATAAATAAATTCCTAATCTTCTTCTTTTGTTAAAATTACCCGTTTCCTCGTCATTACCATCTTCCATTAATCTTCTTGGCGGGGATAAATTAACTGTTCATTTTAACCCCTAAACTCCACATATTCATACACTCTTCTTCACATATTCTTCCACTCCTTGACAAATTCTTTATGTACCGTGTCCTTTCAGGACGTAGGCGATCATGGATTTATACTTTGCCTCCTAGTCTTGTCGCTCTTAATATTTTTTCTTTTGGTATTTCTCCCAAACCCCGCTCCGACTTCCACCTGCTGAAGACTATCAAGTAGGTCTCACGCTGCTTTCCTCTGTCTCTCTTTTCGGATATCCGTCCTGTGAGTATTGGGCTCTCTTTCCTCATTCTTCTTTTATGTGCCATGTCCTTTCAGGACGTAGGCGATCATGGCCTTCCACATCTCCCTGTCGGCTCTTAAATACGCTTTCTCCTGTTGCACCGTCATCCACCTGATCAAGCCCTTTATGTTATCCGCTACTTTCCTGTCTCTTTTTCCCCTCTATCTGGCCTGTTAGTAACAGGTTCTCCAAGCCTTCCTTCCTCATTGCATGTCCCAAGAACTTTAGTTGTCTCTTCCTGATGTTCAGTATTAATTTCCTTTTCGTCTCCATCTTTTCCAAAACCTCATCATTGCTTACATGCTCGGTCCATGATATCCGCCGCATCCTTCTGTAGAACCACATTTCAGCTGCTTCAAGTTTTTCCTTCATCTTCGAAAATATTATCTAACATTCACTGCCATAATGAAGAACCGACATTACATAGCAATCCAGTACTCTCTTTGTTTCTTGTGAAATTGTTCTGTTTCTTAATACTTTATTCAACTTCTGGAATGCTTCTTTCGTCATGCCAATTCGCCTTCGGATCTAGGTGTCCCAAAAACCTCAGCTGTCTCTTCCTGATGCAATATATGTTTCCTTTTTGTTCGCATTCTCTTCAAAACTTTGTCGTTGCTCATATGTGCGGTCCAGGGTATGCTCAGCATCCCTCTGTAGAACCACATGTCTATTGTTTCAAGTCTCTCTTTAATCTTTGATGAGGGCTCACGTTGAATACACCGGTTCTCGCTCGATCACCGAAGTTAAGCAACGTTGAGCCTGGTCAGTACTTAGATGGGCGACCGCTTGGGAATACCAGGTGCTATAAGCGTATAGTGACGGATGTGCATTGTGGTGCAGTGGATATTGGCTCGGAAAGAGAAATCGGTGAGCCGAGTTCGAATTCCAGTTGAATACCCTGCATTCACTTAAGCACTGGTACCCTTGGGAAAAGTATTAATCCGTCCCTTCCCTCCAGTTATGGGTTAAATAACAATGGTAGGACTTGGGGACCCTGCCCTTAAAGACAAATCCCAATGAATCTTGATACTCGAAAAAGAAAAATGTATTACTAGACACAAAACTTATATAATAAATTGTTGAAAGGAAAAGGTATTACCAGCAATAAATAAAGAGAGTTTAGTTGGCAATAAAACCCGCCGAGGTTGATTTGCCATAAAAAAACAACCAAAATCATCTTTGATGAGATCGTCCAGCATTCGTTGCCATAAAGGAGAACATAACAGTCGAGTACTCTTTTGCCTCTTACTACTCTGCTTAACCTTTGAAATGCGTTATTGCCCATGCCAATCTGTCTTCGGATTTCAGTGTCACTCTTTCCATTCTCTGTCAGAATATTACCCAGGTATTTAAATTTATGTACGTGTTTGATTTTAGTGCCCCCCCCCTTGTAGTTGGCATTCTGGGGTCCTCTCTTTTGCTGACAACGATGCGTTCGGTTATCTTGAAGTTTATGTTTAACCCTTCTCCTCACTTTTTGTTACCTTCTGTAGGAGGTCCTGTATTTTCCTTTCCGTGTCTGCTATCAGCATTGTAGCATTTGCATATCCTATATTGTTTAGATTATGGCTGTCAATGACGAATCCTGGAAGGACATCGAACTCTTAGAATTGTTTCACTATACAGGTTGAATAGATCCGGTGAGAAGACACATCCTTGTCTTGCAGCCCTTTCTATTTTCGTATATGAGCTGTGTTCATTTCCTGTCCATATGCAGTGTTTGCTTCCAGTATAGATTCTTGATAACTGTCTTTCCGGGATATTTCGAGGCTGCCGAGCATCTCTAACAAGTTTTTGGGGCGTACTTTGTCGAACGCCTTTGAGTATCCTCTCTTATTGTTGGAAACTCTTAAAATACCTTTGATTTAATCTCACCTTCAACTGTCTCCACACATTTTCTATCTGATGTAAGGCTTGGGTTTTGAGCTGGGTATGATAAACCATCAATCGATGATTTCACCAAATTTGAAGTATGCTCATGATCAATGTCATTCATACACCATTGCCCAGTGACGTCTCAGGTTCAGATCCTTTGCAGACTCCCTCAAGTCGTTAAGGGTAGAACATCAATATGTTGTACTTATTGTAACTAAAAACGCCCAGTACATTTTTGGTAGGGAAAAAAAAAACCTCGTGCTTAACAGCACTTGAACGTACCGCTTTTCCTCTAAGCTGACCACAATTCGTTATGAGCAAATAACTATTTTTTTATTTCACCAGACAGTGATATTTTCTATAAAAGCTATCCGAGTGAACGTGTGGTGGATAGGCAATTAAGAATTAAAAGCGACCGTCTTCTTCACTTTTACAAAAATTCACAATGACGTGTGAAATCCTAGTTTTACCAAACAGAAAAAGAATTGACCACGTGCTTAAAGAAAAAGTCGAAACCGGATTTCGCGAGTAGATGTTAAATTGATTTTCTGACCAATGGAAGCAATCTGCAAGACTAAGAGTTAGCGATCCTGTGCGAAAAATCTAAATGACTATAAAACGCTTCGGTCAGCATCAGTCAGATGATAGCAGCGAGATAACACACTAAAATGTAACGGGAGAAACTTCAACCATGACCCGGACGTAAGGTCGCGTATTGTTCCCTTTCTCCTGTGCTGATTCCTTTTACTACTTCTCCATTCAAAGACATTCCTACCAAACAAACGTTCATACATACGCATAAACTTTCCAACAAATTTACTACTACGAACATTTCTACAACCTTTGATACCCTTAACTTTCTCATTGAACATTAACTTCTACAAAATACTTATGTTATCCTTTCTATTAATAAATTTCTATTTAAACATGAAGAACGTATATTTTTATTCTTCCACAAATTCTACAATCTCTAACCTTCTGCTGATGATAACAAAAATAACTTGATGATCAAACTGAATAAAATCTTAAGCTGTAGGGAGTTCGGTTATGCATGAATACAAAGCCGAATTAAAATAAATATTATACACAGCTTCACGAAGATTCTCTTCAAAACATTTATTGACTTGTTTACATTATTGTTCCGACTGTTGTCCTCATCTTTGTTGCCATATTCACGACGTTCCGCTGTTGTATGCTCCAAACTTCTTTAGTTGATTAGAATTTTGAACTGAGCCCTTCATTTCGTTGTAGCCGTAGGGAGATGGTTATGACAATGTATATCTGAAGTACTTTTCAAACTAAATTTTCCTCGAAAATAAAATCATTAAAAGAGAGGAAATTAAGACACCAGACGTGATTGTTTTGAAAAGTGGAAATGGTGTAAGAAAGTATGGATGTTCCAAAAACAAACAAATACCACTGTCCTAGATAGGAATTTTGTTAGTTATTAAATGGCTGAATAGTTTCCGAACAAATCTTTTTTCAAGGTGGAGAATGGAATCATTGTTCCATTCAGTATTGGTTTTTGGTTGTTTGACTATATACAAATAGTTTCGGTAAATTAAGTATTAGTTTATATACTTCTGAGATGAGGTAGTATTTTACAGTACTGTTACACTATTTACATTATTCGAACTATTGTCTTCAACTTGTTGCCATGTTTACAACGTTTCGGCCTTCTTTAGTCAAAAGATTGCAATATGAGCTCTGGTAAAAAGTGGTTACTGAGACAGGCCTAAGCCTATAAGTCCCAGAAATTCACATGCTGTTCTCGGATACATGGCCTAGACGTTGGTTAGTTCCAGTGACTTGCACTTAGACCAAAGAGAGTTGTGAGTTGATCGTAATAAAGGATTCGGTTCAAAATTCCTAGCACCTGAAAAAAGCCGGAGCATACAACGGCCGAAACGTCGTAAACATGGTAGCAAAGATGAAGACAATAGCCCGAATAATGTAGTGCAGAAAATCACTAACTTTTTTTTCGGTGTTCAATGTTGAAGTTAATAGAGCAAGAAACTTCTGCGAGTGCAAAGAAAAATAGTAAGTACACAACAAAACATGCCTTGATCTTTTCGATTACTTCCAAGCGAACAAGTAACGACCAGGAACTTGATGACCGAGCAACCGCTTCTCGGACTTCCACCTCCCCATTAAGTGCGGAAACGACAAGAGTTATACCTTGATGTCTGCAGCGAAGACCTGAGTATATTATTTTAAATCACCTTACAAAAAATAACCTTGAATCGTATGCTGTATCTTATATTCTCTGCATTTAACATCAATTTTTTATCCTGGGCGGACCTGAAGCAGACTACCACCACGTTTAATTTCGTTGTTCATTTTTTTTTTTTAGCGCAGTCCTATCGATTACTCCCTTTAGTTTTACGATTCACAAAAAGAATTTTGAAAAATTTCAATATTTAAACATTTTCTGGAGGCGGGGATCAGTTTCTCATACAAATAGTAACTTACATCGTGCCTCCATTTTGAAACCAGTCGCCGGTACGACATTACCCACAACCTGTTAAATTTGTTCATTATCAAATTTTTAAAACTTTTTTCAGTGCAATATTATCTTTTACACCTGAAACTTTACGAATGACAAAAAAAAAAAATTTCAATATCTAAACAATTGGGGTGGGGAGTTTCTCATACAACCTTCTTAGTGAATTGAAAATGGAGGATCGATTTTCTATAACGTTGTATGAGAAACTGACCCTCCCACCAAATTTGTTTAAATACTGTAATTTTTCAAAATTTTGTTTGATAATCGGAAAGTTTAAATAACAATCGATAGGACTGCGCTGAAAAAAGTAAAAAAAAATGAAAAACGAAATTAAACGTGGTGGTAGTCTGTTTCAGGTGCGCCCTATCCTGATTTATGCAGGTAATAAATGACTAAAAAAGATCGCAACTTGTGGGTTATCTGTCGACATCTTAGTTTTAAATTTAAAAATCTGATATTTACGTTTTTTTCTCCAGACTAAATGCATCTTTTGGATTTGCCGGAAATGAAGAGGAGGATATTGCTACATCCATGCCACCCGATTAAATGTTTGTTATTTGGAGAAATAAATAAAAACAGGAAAAAATAAAAAATTAAAATAAAAAAAAAAACAAATAGAATATAATATATATATATATATTTTTTTTTTTACACATTTGCGAAAAAGTTGGAACATTAAGTGGTGACGGATAACCCACAACTAAGTTATGTATCCTAAGAAGCACTATCCTCCAGACAACGGCCTGATGTCTGTGGCAAAAAAAGAACGAGAATTTTTTTTTCACAAGTATCTCTTTTTTAGTTAGATCTGTGATATTACAAAAAAAAAAAAAAAACAAACTTTCTTGCTGACGTTTATGACGAGTATGGACTATGAACACTTTCTCTAACGGCTAAGTCCGAGGACAAGGTGTTTTTTTTTGTGTTTGTTTGTTTTTAACAATGTTGCAATTACAATACATCAACCACAACCACATAATTGTTGGGTTTTTTTTTTACTATCGTTTAGCAGACTCACGGTCCTGAAAGAAGACAATGATGATTTTAAAAAGAGTTGACTAAAAAAAAAAAAAAAAAAAAAAATAAAATAAATAAATAAATTATTATTGTCCTCGAAATAAACGACATTGTCATTCTGTTCACAAACATTGTTATCCTGAAAAAGAAATTTAAATTTTTATTCTTGTCAACCTAAAACGGTAAAGTAGGTTAAAAAAAAAAAATAAATAAATTAATTATAATTTTATAATAATTATGGTGATCTGGTTGTTCAATGAGGCCTGAAGTATACTTGTCAAAAACACTGAGATTGTTGTGGTATCAATACATTTTTTTAGTCAATGAAGCTTATTCTTTTCCAATTATTTAGCGAACTTTTGTTTATTCAAAAGTGATTGTCTACTTTCAGTTTAGTGTGTCAGGTGAAGGGCAGAGAAGCTTAATATTAATATTGTTTTATTTTATTTTTTTGTTGTTGTTTATCTGACATATTGCAAAAACAAACACCCAGACGTTAAAAATTTGCCAATATGCATACCCTTGTGTGCAAAAATGATTTTATTTTATAGATTTTACACACATTCCAACAAACATCAAAGGTCTAAGATCTTTTTTTCCAAAACAATGTCGTTCAAACCAAGCACGCCACTCTTGAGGACTCTTAGTTTTCTCTCTATCCCATAGAACTTAGGCTATGATAATTTTCAAAGGAAGTTGTAGGACCTAAAGTTTAAATAGTATATATATATATATATATGAACAGCAACTGAACGGGAGAACGAAGACCAAAAATAAAACAAAGTAAAGATTGAAGAAAAATAAAAAAAATCGCTAAAAACAACTTCCCCACCCCGACTTCTTCATGCAGCTGAGGTCTACATTTTTTTTTTTTAATTTTACAGAAAAAATGAATTAGGGATAAACATAAAATTTTTTAAAATAATTTTATAAACTTTAATAAATAATTTCAACAAACTAACACTGGGTAGCAAACGATTTGAAAATAGATAGCACAACTAATAAACGCAATTTTGGAAATTTCTACAAGACGACTGGACTGGAGAAATGGGTTTTCTGGATGTCATTGTGAACACTAACAGTAAATATTGGATACGATCCTGTTCGGCTGCACACGTTCAGTAGTAAATATTGTAGGTAGCTATTTATAAAAATTTTGTTACTGTTCTCTGGGTACGTTTTTCAAATGAAAGGCTGAAACCGTAGGCGTAGACCACGATCATTCCACCTCAAAGACTAAGAATTTACTTTTCTTGTTACGACTTAAGAAGACGGTGCAAACACAGTTAATAATAATTCTATATGTGAACTTGTACAATGTTTATTGAATTGAAATAATTTGTAAACTGTAAAATTTTCAAGCATCGACATAAGGCAAACTATTATTAACAAAACAAGGAACGTCTGTAAAAGCAAGCATTGGAGAGAGATTTTGCATAGTACATTATGTCATAAACAAAGTAAAGAGATTATTTTACTGCACCTCATATTGCAGAACTTTCATAAAAGATTTAATCTAAAAGATTTGTTTTGATATGCCATATTTTTCTAGATGACTTTTTCTAAAAAAGAAAAAGTTACAAACATTAAATATATTTTTCCGATAATTATCATTATTATTTTTTTTTTTTTTTACACCATAGAGAAAATAAATAGTCCAAAAAAATGACAATGTTGTATTTTGGAACTACATTTTTCTTTTATTTTTCAAAATATTTCGTAAGCCATTTTTGGAATTTAAAAATAAGAATGTGGTAATAATATTAATAATTTAGAAAAACACGATGAATAAAACTTAAACTGAAGTAAAAACAAAAGGACAATGTCTCTACTTATTATTATTATTTATTTATTTTAAAACTTAACTATTATTATTAAATTAAAACTTGTTTGGAAGGGCAGTAAAGCCTGAACCTGAAAAATTCCCATTCCAGCCCAACCCAAAAATCCTCAATGAATTTTTCTTTTACAAAAAAATTAAAAAAAAAAAAAAAAAAGATTTGTGGGTTATTTGGTCAGATTTTGTGGAGTGGGTAAAAATGCTAAGAATTTTTTCTTCTAACAATTCGTTTATTGGTCATTGGTAACAAGATCTGATTGTTTATTTTAAGTTTAATCCTCGGGATTAGAATTTAATTTCTAATCCCGAAAAGATTAAACTTAAAATAAAAATGCACATTTTTTTTTTGTTTAGTTTGTTGTTGGCTCATTGGGATTGCCATTCCATCCTAATTCCCAAGTAGCTTGAATTTTGATTATTTTTAAGGGTGGTTTCCGAGTCTATCGAACGACTGTCACCAATTGTCAATATTCGATATTTTGATTCAAAACTAATTGATGACGGACATCCCAAGTCAAAAAGTCCTTACTAATTTTCTATGAATCGCATTCCGATACAAAGAAAGTGCCCAAATGTGAGTTTGGTTGCATAGTATTTTTCTTTATTTTTTTTAGTTAGGCAGTTTTTTTCGTTATTTTATTCATTTTAAAACAACGTATGGCAGTATTTTTGTTTTTAATGTGGTTATTTCGGGCAAAAAAGAAAAAAAAAAGCGAAATTTTTGTATTTGTTTTCAAAACACGGAAGGTATGACATTGACAATCTCCAAGTTCTTTTTACTTTGATCGACATTGCAAAAAAAAAAAAAAAAAAAAATTTTAATAAAATGATATTTTAATTTTATAAAATTTTACAAGCAGAGCCGATAACAAAAATGTTCATTAATCATTGGGGAGAGTAAATGACCAAGCATGAATTCTTTTTTTGTCTTGGGTTTATTTTTATTTTATTTTATTTATCACGTTTTCTTTTTTTGCTTTCAATTAAAAAAAATTAAATTCGCCAGTGCGCGTGGAGATAATTTTATATTGTTTTTTTTTTTTTTAGTGGAAAATTCTATCCCATGAATACAGACATGCTTTCCAAGAATCCCATAAGTCTAATTTGACATTTTTTGTCAAGAATATTGGGTAAAAATTCCAAACCAAAAGTTAAAATTTTTAAAAAGAAAGAAGAAATACATAAAAAAGAATCCTACTGAGTATATTGCATTTTGCTATTTTTCTGCTTTTAATTCTACAAAAATAAAAATAAAACATAGGTACTATAAAGAAACCAAAAGAAATACTTACTTTATTTTTGTAAATTCCAGTTCAATGTAGAAAAATCCACGATTTTACGAATGGTAAATATTCGCTTCATTTTTTTTTTTTTTCCGAGTAAACTCCTGTCCACACAATAGGGAATTACGAAACACCGAAGAAGGGTAACAAAATTTAAATAAAAGGAAGAATAACTTTTTAAATGATTTTTACAGTAGAGACTAAAAACAATATTCGTATCGTTCGTTTACAACGCCAATGCCACATACCTCTAGTCTAGCTAAAGAAAAAAAAACGAAACATTTTTTTTAGGCCTCGGGTGACGAATCGAAAGTATAGAGACCTCAAGTCTCTTAAAAGTATGTTATGATACACATATTAAAAAAATCTAATTAATTCAAACATGCTAATTTGTGTTTACAGTATATTGTATTACTATATACGTCTTGTTCTTCTCTTCTTTTTTGTGTGTATTTAACATAAGCAGCGCATTTATTGTTTTCTTAAAATGTGGAGTACCCCCACTAAGAGGAAACTGCGACAGGAATATTCGTCCGAGAGAAAGAATGAAAAAAAAAAGCTATTTTTGTTTTTCTATCAATTTCTTCAGCTTCAATTTCCGTCTGTATTGTTCTTCTGCCATCTATGTTTTCACGAATTTTGAGTTTTAAAAATCCTTCTCGTAATTAAATTATTCAATGATCCCATTTTTATAAGACAACGTCATTTTATGTCGTGAGGTTCTTAGAGAAAAAAGACGAACGTTTGGGCTGGGATTCAAATAATAACTCCCATTGTGCACCATAGCCTGCTTTTGCTTCTCTCTAAATAAATGTAAAATGAGAGAAGCAATAGAAAATTAAGTACATTTTTTTCCCGTTCGTAACAAACCAACCACTACTAGTGTCAGAAGAACATATCCATCCAACAACTCGAGACAGATAAAAATCAACCTCTATAGGAGATCAGCAGTAAGTTAAACTCCTGTTATATGCTGTGTGTACGAAATGTTGTCTTGTTGTTGTTGCTGCTGTCAGTGACGGTGTTGGTAGACAGAAGAAGAATGTTAGTTTTGCCATCATCAGCATCAACAACCATCACAACAATAATAATCATAACTACTGAACGGACCAATTTACGTTCACACAGACACACACATACACACGCACGCGCTTTAAACTAAAACAAAGACACACTACTAAAAGATAAAAGTAAAAATCCATTACATACACAAATAAAGATACACAAAAAGCACATGACAAAGGCGCACCGACACAAAGAGACAATAATACACACATAGACTGGCGAAAAACACACGATGATTAAATGTGAATATAAATAAAATTTTAAATATTGACAATTAATTCAGTCAGTCTATGTGTTTTGTGTAAAGGAGTAATTTTTTTGTGTGAATTGAATTTTAGTTGTATAATAAAAATTTTCTTTAAAGATACGCACACACAATAACGAACCCCGCACGACACAAGAAAAGAAAGAAATTTTATAAAAGATGAAATAATACACATTTGTTTCTACGTACATAGAATTACACACACACACACACACACACACACATGTAGGTGAATAAAAATATAATTGTTTTTACGATGTTTTATTGTCAAACAAACAACATGATGAGCATCCGGGTCAAGAAATGATACGCACGCTGGTACTCAACAAAATTAGTGAAATAAATACACGTGTACAAGTACATAGATAGAAGTGTCACATTTACGTTACCCAGTGTTAAAAAAAAGAAAAAACCAGACATACGCACAATACAGTATCTTCAATAATCACACACACACACACACACACACACATGTGTAACAGATTAAGCACCCAGGCAGATTGCAATTAACGTTAATAAAGAGTTGATATTATAAGCACCGCTTAGAGGTGGCACAAGGCCGAAAGTACGAGGTACCCAATGAGGATCGAATTCACTACTTATACTTAGTTTTCTAGCAAAACAAGCTTGCATCCCGTTGAGGTGCCCTTAGTGTTTAGAGGGTAGAGAAAGCGAACTTAAGTCGAGGTGGTGGGTAAGAATTTGCGTACTAAAATTAGTTAAGCATCATTTTTTTTTTTTCATAGTATGGGAGGTCCCCAGACCCACTCACCTGGTGTCGGGCCTACGTACACCATATGTTCAAAATTAAACAAATTAACACAAAAGAAGTACACTGTCCCCATTTTCTTTAAATTCAGCCAGTTAAGTGCCATACGTGATACACGCTTGGACGATCATGTCTCGAAAGAGACATAACTGACTGGGCAGAAGATTATCCCGCAGTAGGTTGCCATTTCTTTCTGCGGTAGACTGGTTGCCGACCAAGGCTATAGAACCCAATCTGTCCTGCTATTTAACCCATAACTGGAAGGAAGAGACGGATTAATACCTTTCCCAAGGGTATTTGCGCGTAAGTGAATACAATGGTATTCAACTGGAATTCGAACTCGGCTCCCCGGCTTCTCGTTCTGAGCCGATATCCACTGTACCACAACACACATCCTTACTTTATTGTCACATTCCGATTATTTCGGTCGTTATACGTTCCGGCTTTCTTCGGGTGATATTTTTGCCTGTTTTATTTTATTTTTTTATTTTTATTTAAGCAGCATAATAAATATGTGCGTTGTGGTGCAGTGGATATCGGCTCGGAACGAGAAATCGGAGAGTCAAGTTCGAATTCTAGTTGAATTCATTGCATTCACTTACGCGCAAATACCCTTGGGAAATGTATGAATCTGTCGCTTCTACCTCCAGTTATGAGTTAAATAAAGAGACAGATGGGGTTCTACAGCCTTGGTTAGCAACCAGTCTACCATAGAAAGTAATGGCAACCTACTCCGGTAAAATATTCTTTCCAATCAGTCATATCTCTTTCGAGACATGATCGCCCGAAGCGTGTATCACATATGGCACTTACTTAACTGACTGAATAATTAATTTGTATTTTTTATTTTCTAAGGAAACATTTTAAAAAGGCTTAAATAGACATTTCTCATTTTTTAATACATATACTCGTCATATCGCATGGCCTGGTCAGAATCTCAATTAGGATTAAAAAAAAAATGAAAGACAAATGTTCGGTTTCAAGGGATCTTTCGTCGCCTAAACAACGCCTCTTCCAATTTTATTAAAATGACTGGATTAGGATTCATCCTTGGCACCTGAAGCATCCATTTTCTTTTGTTGGGGGGGGGGGAGGTCTCTAGTGCTTTAAATTCCACTTAAACTTTGCTTTATGCCGTATTCTGATCAAGTGGTTATTCGAGTAAATACTCTTTTTGGACTGATATCAAAAAACAAATTCGTACAGCAGTTTTACATTGACATTCATTGCACCTGCACATATACAAAAATTCTGTGCATAACATTTTTCGATTTTCTTTTTTCTTAAAGCGGGAAGTTCAATTTCCGTTCATTTTTTTTTTTTTTTTTTTGTCCCTGGGAAAGGCATGAATTTAATTCCTTCATTTTCCAACTAGGGCTTAAATAACACAATAAACTGGCCTTTTAAATGACAGCCAATCTTGGAGAAAGACAAATGAACACAAAAAACCGTAGAAAAGACAGCGGGGAACGACTCGACTATCTTTCCCAAGATATCAATACATAGAAAATAACGAAATGGAATTTATAGAAAAATATAATGGAACGAAAAAAAACATCAGCATGGGATATGATGTTGAATATATATATATATATATAAAACCAAGATAGACGCATAACAAATAAAGGTAGAGGCTTTTTATTCGTTCCATTCATCAAGGTTGAATTAGAAAGTTTTGCTGCTTCTACGTGACAAAAGTTAGTTAGAAAAGAAAGAATTTATTTCTTCAACAGCACCCACTTCGTCGTCGTCGTGACATACCAATGACGAGATGGTTTTATCCCATTATCTCGATAGCGAAAAAAAGTGGATTCATACTTTTTTAGGCTTTGTATATGTGTGTGTGGGGAGATGTGCGTTGTGGTGCATTGGATATCGGCTCGGGGAGCCGAGTTCGAATTCCAGCTGAATTCATTGCCTTCACTTACGCGCAAATACCCTTGGGAAAGGTATTAATCCATCTATTCCTTCCAGTTATGGGTTAAATAACAGGACAGATTGGGTTCTATAACCTTGGTCGGTAACCAGTCTACCGTAGAAAGCAATGGCAACCTACTGCGGGATAATCTTCTGCCCAGTTAGTCATGTCTCTTTCGAGACATGATCGTCCAAGCGTGTATCACGTATGGCACTTAACTGACTGACTGATGCGTTGTGGAGCAGTGGATATCAGCTCGGAACGCGAAATCGGAGAGCCGAGTTCGAATTCCAGTCGAATTCGTTGCATACACTTACGCGTATATACTCTTAGGGAATGTATTAATCCTTCGCTTCTCCCTCCTTCTATGGGTTAAATAGCAGGACAGATTGGGTTCTATAGCCTTGGTTGTAAACCCGTCAACCACAGAAAGTAATTGCAATCCACTGCGGAAAAATATTCTGCCCAGTCAGTCATGTCTCTTTCGAGACATGATCGCCCATGCATGTATCACATATGGCACTTACCTGACTGATTGTTTCGATTTCAAGAAGTTGGTGTCAATTTGAACAGCCTCAACTCAACCTAAAATTGAACTAATTTTTAAATTTGAGCCTTTGTTTCCTTATTGGCTACAGAGATAAGTAAACTTCGAGAATAAATAGTTATATAACCTTGGTTTGTGAATTACATTAGGTAGCGTAGTAATTGTAAGTTCAATTGTGAGTCCGGGTAGTACAAATTCGGTGGAAAGGGAGCGAGCAATAAATGATCGGGCTTACGACCACATCACATTTACGATCATCGAAGTTAAGCAACGTCGAGCCCGGTCAGTACCTGGTAGATGGGTGACCGCTTTGGAATACCAAATATCTTGGATGTGCGGGTAGTGTAAAACTCAATGACTCGGAATTGTTAATCGGAGAGTCGAGTTCCAATTCTTGTTGTGTTCGTTGTATTCACTTATGCGCAGATTTGGGAAAGGTATGAATCCATATCTTCCCCCTAGCTATGGGTTAATTAGTAAGTCTTGTATCACTAAATCATTATTATTCCACCACAAAACGATTTTTAAAATGTCAATTAAAACTATTTTCTGACTTTAAACTAACCTGCAAAAAAAAAAAACAAAAAAAAAGTTGATGATAAGCCATAGAAAACGAATCAAATCCTTGTTTCTTAGTGGATGTATTTTATGACTAAAAAGAAATATTTAAAATTGCCTTGTCTTGTATTTGAGGTCTCTAAATATGTTTTTTTTTTTTGTTAGACATTTTTACTTTTTTTTTTTACATGTATTGTAGAAAAAAACGAATCAATCAATAAATAAATGACCAATAAAATAAAAAGAATGAGGTATCCCTAAAAACATGGACAACATAATAAAAGAGTAATCTACCCCCGTAGAGATTAATTAAAAAGGGTTCAATTTCAAATTACCATGTTACTCGGGTCAACAGACACCTGAAAAAGGCCGGTGTGGGGGTCCGGTACATAATGGTCATCAAAACGCAAAAAAAAAACAAAAAAAAAACGTGAGAATTGCAACAAAGAAAAGGTCGTCAGTTCGAATGTAAATAAAAAGACGTGGATAATTAAAAATATACACAGATAATAAAAAAAAGAAGGCCTTCAAATATACTAATTTGTTTTTTGAAACCTTGAATGAGCAAAAATCAAACTAGAAGAATGTTACCCACCGCACGCACCATTCACAAAAAGTACACAAAGTGACCCCCAAAAATACAAGCACACACATGTAGGTAAGCAAGTAAGTACAGTTGGAAAAAAAGCCGGTTTAGTTTTTCTGAACACGAACGATTATACAGAAATATACACTTTTATATTGTTTATGTGTACGATTTAAACAAAATTTGATATTACCCTGAAAAAAAAAAAAAAAAAAAAAAAATAAGAAGTTATATAATTAAAAATAATTAAATATTTTTACCCTGTTTAAAAAATTGACATTTTATTTTATCATTTTTAATGAGGTCCGAATTTTGACAATATTGCATTTTTCACTCATGAAGAAGATTGATGCTTTTTTTGTGATATATGACTAAAAGTAATATTTGTTTCAATTCAGATTAATTAAACTTATAATAAAAATCAACTATTTTTCTCAAATAACGTCTCAGATAATTCTGAATTTTTTTTTAATGAAAAGAATTATAATTAAAGTTAAAACTAATTAAATTAGGTTTTACACAATAGATTTTTTGTCAATATGAACAATGTATTGAATTGTAATCAGAAAAAGATTCCTAGTATCGATAAATAATATTAAATTCGGTTTGTAATCATGCAAAGTTGGCTTGATTATTTGGAATATTAAATTTAAATCTAAGAAGAAAAGCTTAAAGCTATAAAAAGATTTCTTAGATGCAGTTTTTAAAATTTTAGTATCGTATTTCTTTAGTAAGTTTTTTAAAGGTTAAATTAAATATTTTTATAGTCACCGACGTTAGTAACTGAATATTCTCTCTCTAAAAAAAAAAAAAGAAAACCTTTTTTGTTAGTCTTTAAAAAAAAATTTGTTTACCCTTTTATTTTCTAGTTGTTTCTTTCTCTTTCCCTCTCTCTCCCTCTGTGTATGTCTGTATATCTCCTTGTTGGTCTGACTACTGTTCGTCAACTCATTCATCCGTTTATCTGAAAATACGCACGCGCGAGCGCACACATACACAACATTATTTAATTATTTATCAAAGGTCACATGTACTCAGTTAACAAGGCATTTTTATTGTTATATGATGAAAAGAAAATTAATTTCGCTGACATCAACAGCTAACTTCAAATTTCAAAACTAAACCATTTTTCCTCTTCGTTAATTTGAAAACGTACATTTTTTTTTTAGGTACGCATCACCATAAAATTTTTCTTTTAGTCCCAGTGTCCAGTATAAAAACCCCGACCCTTCATCTTTTTTTCAAGTGACTGGAGGACAGAAATATTTTAAAAGTGTATGTGGCGCAGTAGATATCGGCTCGGAACGAGAAATCGGGGAACCGAGTTTGAATTCCTTTCATTCACTTACGCGCAAATACCCTTGGGAAAGGTATTAATCCATCACTTCCCTCCAGTTATGGGTTAAATAATAGGACAGATTGGGTTCTATAACCTTGGTCGGCAACCAGTCTACCGCAGAAAGCAATGGCAACCTACTGCGGGATAATCTTCTGCCCAGTCAGTCATGTCTCTTTCGAGACATGATCGCCCAAGCGTGTATCGCGCATGGCACTTTAACTGACTGACTGATGCTTAAACAAGTTTAAAATGTTTACATATTTTCATGCGTTCGTTGTGCCGGTTTTATTTGCAGAAAAAATTTGGAATTAAATGTCTTATTTGAGCCTGTGATTGTCAATCTTGTGCATTCATTTCGACCATTGGTGAGGCTACGAACAACTGGAAGTGTTGATGGTGGGTGGGTAGTGTGTACTCGCGCGCAGTTGTCAGGGGGATAAATGGATGGTGTACTTAACTTTAGGAAGATATATCGCAAACGTATAACAATAGGTTAAGAAAATCATCTTCACACAGTACAGAAGGGGAAACATTTTTGACCTACAGGAGACAATCCTAATACTACTTTTACTACCATTGCTCCACAGACACATTTATTTATTAGTCTAAGTTTACACCACCAATATTTCATTTTGCTGATTTGTGATGTTTCAGTTTATAAATAAATATTTGAAATAGTAAAAATAAGCCTGAATCATTCTGCTTTTATTCAACCGTCGAACAGGATTCGTTATTATGAGTAAAAATGTAATAACGACGTTTTTTTTTTTAATTATTTTAATTTAAATCGTAAAATACAAAACAGGAAAAATGTAAGTCTTTCTCTTTTTTTAATTTTTACATACTAATCTAGGCACAGTTCATTCATTCATTAAGTCATTCATTAACAGACCAGCCATTCATTCAACATTTCTTCTTTACAACTTTTTTCTGCTTTTCCTTTTCTCACAAGAACACGACCTAAAAGTACATATTCTGTTGAGTGTTGAATGTTTGTTTACCTAATTTTTTTAAACAAAAACAAGGAAGTCAATGGTGAAAACAAAATAGAAAAAATTAAAACATTCGACAATAAAATTATAAAACATCTCTACACAAAAAAAATTAAATTTCATCGATAGTTTTTTTTCTTTTAGATAAAAGTTTTAACGCCAAAAAATCATTTTAAAGGTTAACGTTTTGCTTTCAATGATTTACCCAAGTCTTTATTTAAAAAGAAAAATTTTTGGTTGGTGTTGACTTGAATAATTCGTGTGCGTGCGTTTTTTTTTTTTTCTCATAGAGTACTATGGCTTTTCATTGTTCAAGGTTACCTTTTTCTTTTCGAATCTAGAAATTGTACTACCGCGATTGCTTGTGGATGAAAAACTAAATGTGCTTTTCCATTGCTTTTGAATTCAGCAGTCCTACTAGATTGGTGACCAACAAGGGCTAAGAGAGCTTAGTCTGTCAGTGCTGGAGTCTCTTGTAGTATACTTGCAAAAAATAAAATAAAACGTCTTTGCTATTTTTTACAATTACATAGTGTGGAAAGAAGTGATCACTGATGCACAAATGAGTGTGTCATGTTCTGGGAAAGTGGTAACGGTGGAGATGGGGGTGATTAGACTGCTCTTGACCAATGCAGGTGCATTGTGCACACAGATCAGTCATAGCTCGAGCAGCATTGAGAAAACATGGTGTTGAAGCAGCTTGTTCGAGGTTGTCTACTTGAAGGTGGGCCTGTCCCTAGCAAATCACTGAATACATCAAGCCAGGCATGGGTTCCAGAAGTTTAGATCAGACCTTTCTTTTTGTGATGAACCTCAGCGTGGCTGGTCACAGGTCCTGAAGGCGGCCAAAGAGAAGGACAACAGCCAAACCTGTAGTGAACACTTCAAGGTTTCTGATAAGACTATTAGACTTTACCTGGAATGCACAGGAAAGGAAAACAAACTGAGCAAGTGTGTACACAACACATTCTTAGCAGCCGACAAATAACAATGAGTGACAGCCTGTTTCTCATTGATTTCTCAACACTGCAAATGTACCCATATTTGATTAAGTGATCAGTCAGTCAGTCAAGTGCAATACGTGATACACACTTGGGTGATCATGTCTCTTTTCATCAGTCACTGACTGGGCAGATGATTTTCTAACAGTAGGATGCCATTACTTTCTGCAGTAGACTGGTTTCTAACCAAGGCTGTAGAACTCAATCTGTCCTGCTATTTAACCCACAACTAGAGGGAGAAGCAATGGATTAATATTATTACCAATGGTATTTGAGCATAAGTGAATGTGTGGTGATACCGAGCAAAAACGATGGACCGGATGTTTGCGTTTTCACGACCAAAAGTCGTCGCTGCACCGCCGGCTCCACGCAGATGTTCCAGTTGAAAACTAAAAATTAATTAAATATTAAATTTCCAGTTCGCAATCCTACGCAAATTTTATTTATCAGCCAATGGGAAGCCCAGAACCAAATACACGTGTGAAATCCCAAATGAGCTGCTGTGATCCAAAAAGAAGATATAAAAAGCGAATACAGAAAGCATCAACAGGCAGACCAGCTCAAGGAGAAGAGAGTAATCAATATCCCCTTGACCTAAGTCAAGCAGCTACTATGTTCGCCTCCCTTCACCTCTCCTTACCTACTTCCCTGTCTCAAAACTACTTACTGACCATCAAAGACATTCCTTACTTACATGCTCCCAAATTCCTAAGCATTCTCTTTCAGCATTTTATTGCCATGAACATTTTAACCTTCGTTGGACCTATACTTCATGTATTACTTCAATTGTAAAAACATTAATTGATATGTGGTATATATAAAATGTTATCTTTCAACTCAATTTGCTTTTCTTGGTTCATAACCTTTCTTTATGACTTATAGTGGGCTATCTACAACAAGGCCAAATTCCGTTAACCTGCAACAGTATACAACTACCCTTCACTAGAACGGACTCTCCACTACTAACAGAAAAGTACAGATAAGCAACCCACTATAAATGCAATGACTTCACCTGGAATTTGAACTCTGCTCTCTGATTTCTCGTTCAGAGCTGATATCCATTGCCTCACAATGCATATCCTTAATTGAGAGCTCATCAGTGACAAAAAATGGTTCCTGTATAACACTCCCAAGCATGTATAAAGCCATATTAACACAATGTGATTTTACATACTTATGTTGTGGACTGGACAACACGTTATTATCTGTTGTAGCTCGAACATCGAGGTAGTAATTTGAAAGTCACCATTATAAAGTAGACTGGTTGTCCAATCCACTACACTTATAATAAAAATAACTCAGAGCGCAATGTAACAAGAATAACAACAATGTATTAAACATAGTTACAGGATTGATTAATTTGTGCATGTAAGATATAGTCGAGAAAGTTCTCTCTTGGATGTTGCAGAAAATGTATCAATGTTCATACTGGAAAAGTTCCTGATAAAAGGAAATATGTTTGTATTGATTAGTAGTTGAATATAATTATACATGTAGTGATGTATGTTTGGAAGAGAGAGAGAAACATTTTTTGTGTAACTAATTGCTGAACGCAATTAGCGCAGTATGTGAGTTGGAAAGGAACTAGCAGCATTTGGACTGTTAGCTCTGAAAAGCAGGATCCAACTGGTCTAAGCATGTGTGAACATCAGCTTACATATTTCTGAATAAAGTATGGGAAAAAAGAGGTTTCACGTGCGGTACTAATGTAAGAGTATGTGGGTATATGTGTGTATACGTGCGTACATGGCGATATGTATATAAGTATGTACATGCATGTAGAAGTGATTCTACACTTACATGCAACTTGTTCACCCCTTCTTAGTAATGCGATAGTTCATTTTTAACAGTCAGTATTGCTCAATGCAAATAAGCAAACAGGTCTCATGTTGCCCAAATGATGAAATACCACATTAGTAAGTAAAGAAAATAAGGCTGCTCATACATTGTTTTTTTATTCTGTTTCATGTTCAGTCAGTTAAATGCCATAAAGAGACATGACTGACTGGGCAGAAGATTATCCCGCAGTAGATTGCCATTGCTTTCTGCGGTAGACTGGTTGCTGACCAAGGCTACAAAACCCAATTTGACCTGTTATTTAACCCATAACTGGAGGGAAGAGATGGATTAATACCTTTCCCAAGGGTATTTGCGCGTAAGTGAATGCAAGGAATTCAACTGGAATTTGAACTCGGCTCTCTGATTTCTCATTCTGAGCCAATATCCACTGCACCACAATGCATATCCTGTTTCATGTTAGCTTTCTTTAAATATTTTAAATATTTAAAAAAAAGTTTCATATTAGCTTTCTTTAAATATTTTATATATTGAAAAAAAATGTTTCATGTTAGCTTTCTTTAAATATTTTAAATATTTTAAAAATATGTTTCCTATTTAGCTTTCTTTAAATATTTTAATTTTTAATGTGTAATGAAGGAGCTGATACAAAGTAGTAAAAGTCTGAAAACTTTTGAAGAAATTAAATTCAGCACTTACAAAAGGAATAAATGTCAACTCATTGAAGAATTTTGCATAAATTATTTTTAAATAAAGAATAGCATAATTCAAGAAGAAAAAATGCTTTTGTATGTAGACAGACAGTTGAAAAAAGGAAGAAAAACATTTATAGGCTTTGCTGTGAAAAAGTGTATGCGTGTTGTGGCAGGTTGCTGGCAAAAATAAAAACAGGCTGCCAGGGGAAGATATCACCCCCATTAATGAGAAGTCCTCTTGTTTTTGTTACTACATTCCAAAGCAAAACAGATGAAGGGTCATTATCCAAACATTTTATACTCTAGAAACAATGCCACCTAGTGGGTGTCTTAGCAGACAAAGTGGAGATAATCCCCACAAATGATATACAAAAATGGCTTATCAAAAAGATGTTTTTCCCTTTACACCACTATTATATTGTACTACCATCACTCCCTCAGCAATATTTATTTACAAGATTACAAAAATACGTGAACCAAATACAATGTGATATTCATTATTTACCTCTTCTAAAGATTTATTATTTACAATTTTATAAAGAAATAAATATGAAAAGAAATTTTATTAAAAAAATTTGAAATAATTATCAAAATATGTAACTGTAAACCATCTACAATGCAATATTCATTATTTGCCATTTTATAAATAACTATGAAAACAAGTTTTTATTCATAATTTTACAAAAGTATCAATGAACTGATGCATAAAAGATTCATTTAAGGTTGACAAACACATTTATAAATAAAAAATATTTTCATATTTATTTCTTTATAAATTTTTTTTCAAAATTTATATTCACAGTTAGTTGTCATTCAACCTTGAATGACAAACATTTTTATAAATAAAAAAATATTTTCATATTTATTTCTTTATAAATTGATAAATGATAAACATTGCTTTGTATTATTTGGTTTGTATTTTTAGAATGTTACAAATATAAAATTATTCTTGGAAATAAACAAGCTAATAAATAAATAGTTGTAGATTCTCAAATAAAAAATGTATAAATTCACTTTCATATTTTTGGTTTTTTTTGCAATGATGTTCACCTTGTACTAGGCCTGGGAGACACTCAAGGTAGGGGTTACTGAGTAACAAGGTAAGGTTGTGGAGATTGGAGAAGCATTCTCTTGAGAATTTGTTCCACAAAGCAGTGGTTTGTGGGAAGAAGCTGTGGAGCCCACATCTTACCTAAGGAATATGAAGGGAATGAGGGTGGTTTGCTACAATGTGTGTTGCAAAGGTGGGTCTTAACTGTGGAGGTAAGAACTGGTGGAACTAAGGAATGTAGTTTGTTTGAACACTTCCTGTGGAAATAGTGACAAAGTAACAAGAAGCCCATGATGTGAGAAAAGAGCTTGTAAGGTGGAAAATAATTTTTCATCCAGAAGAATGCGGAGATGCTTCTGGAATCTATTGGGACTGGAAAGTAAAGACTGGTCAGCTACTGCCCATATATGGCAACAGTACTCCGTTTTTGGCCTGATCTGACTTTTGTATAGGTAAAGGATAGTGTGAGATGTTTGGATTGGTAAAGGGAACTAACCATTTTTCCAGTCACTAAAGTGATTTAGCACATGTATGAATTTCACTTGGGGTCTGAGTTGAGATTAAGTCCCAATAGGCACTGGAATATTTGGGAGTTTTATTAAAATTTTAATCATCGGTTTTTAAAACAACAAACATTACCAAAGGATTGAAGGTAATAATAATAACAGTGTCAAGGGTAAACCCATCCTTTCCACACACTGTTTTTTTGTGGGTATGAAAGTTCAAGATTGCCAATATTTCTTACAGGTAACAATAGGGTCAATTGTATAAATAAAAATCCTAAATTACTTGTACAGAAAATAGATGGAAGTCAATTACAAAATTACTTTGTTGCAATACTGCTCAGAGTAGAGACACAGTGCAGTAATGGATGGCAGCTCCAAATGAAGAATTGGAGAGCCAAGTTTGAATTCTAGTTGAGCTCATTACATTCATTTATGTGCTAACTAGCAGTATAGCCTGGTGTTGCTCGGGTGTAATGAAATCTTTAAAACTAATCCATGGTCCTGGAGCTCAAACTCAGCCTATATAATATTTATGTGAAGTTTGGTGAGAATCGAATAAAAATTGTGGATTTGTATAAAGGACATACAGACAGATAAACAGACAAAACACAAACTTGCCTTTTATATATATATATATATATATATATATATATATTATCAATTTTCTGCACTATTGTAAGAACTGCAACCTTGAACTTCTGGATATCGTTTCTTATGTCTGTCTATGAGTGTATCAAATTTGATTAAAATTGGACCACTCCTTCTATAACCTGATTTTTTCGATTATCGATTTTCGATATTCATTGGGGGTACCTCGACTCAAAACCTAGCTAAGAACACTCACAGATGCTTATGGTACAACTGTGTAAATTTTCAAGAAAATCGGTTCAGCTGTTTCGAATTCTATATGTAACAGATACACACATGCAGACAAAGTTCCATTTATAAATAAGTTTAGATAGATATCCTTGGAAAAGGTATGAATCCATTTCTTTCCCCCACCCCAGTTATGGATGAAAAGCAGGACAGACTTGGTTGGCAACCAGTCTACCATAGTGAGAATTAGCAACCTACTGCAGGAAAATCTTCAAATGCCACCTTGCCCGGAGGATAAAGGGGTTTGTATAGGGTCAACACCCCGACATGTAAAAAAGATGAGTTACAGAAAATGAACCAGGCAAAAACAGAGTTTGATGGCAAGGGGTCATTGATGGTTTATGATCCACTTGGGAATAATGGGCTTGAGAGAATACTGCTCAAAGTAAAAGCAGTGGCAACCAAAATTTACACATTTAAATGATAGATTGTTATTGTTAATGAAGGTGATATTTCAATGTGTTTTTCTAAAATTGAGTAACAAAGAAGAGAAAATACATTTGTATGCATGTAAAAGAAAGAAGACAGTAAAATTTAGGAATTATGTGGGTGATAGACATGTGCATGTGCATGTGCATGAGAAAAAGTTTAGTCACTAAGGGGAAGATAATCCCATGCCTGGGACAAAGTTCTGTGCTGTGTGTTACTTCTGTTGTATGCTAAAAAAGAGAGAGAAAGGTGATTTTCTAAGCACAGCTTAGATATGGCACAAGGCCAAATGTATCGTACACCCACTGAGGATTGAACTCACTACTCAATTTTAATGATTCTAGTTAGACAAGCTTGCTAACTATTACACCACATTGACATATCCTGGGAGAGATAGAAAAAAAAACATAAACGTCCCATTTTTATATTTGTAGTGCCCTCTAACCACATTTTGGCAAACTCAAGCGGAGGTAGCCCATAACTTAAATATTGCTGTCAAGTCAAGGGGAAGGGAAAAAAATATCTTCTGACTTCTACGTGTAAATTTAGGCTAACATTTTACTGGATGCTGTCAGTTTATATATGCTATCATATTGTAGATAATGTGCATTGTGGGGCAGTAGAGATCAGCTTTGAACAAGAAATTGCAGAGCCAAGTTTGAATTCCAGTTGAATTCATTGCATTCCCTTATGCACAAATATCCTTGGGAAAAGTATTAATCCATCTCTTCTCCCCCCCGGCTATGGGTTAAATAGCAGAACAAATTTGTTTCTATAGCCTTGGTTGGCAATCAGTCTACTGCAGAAAATAATGAAAACCTACTGCAGGAAAATCTTCTGCCAAGTCAGTTATGTCTTTCAAGACATGATCGCCCAAACGTGTATCACTTTACTGACTGATTGTAGGTAATCATTCGTTTATCTATTTTCTGTAATAATAATTTAAAAAGTACTAATAACTAGTAGTATAAAGAGTAATAAAAAGAAGTAATCAGTCTTGACTGGTACTTTACTAGTATTGAAATATATAATTAATCCAAAGGCAGGACACATGCTTGATCTTGTAATTATGGTATAACAGAATAAATGGTGGAAATGAACATTTTCCAAGTAAGTTTCCTATTTTATATAATTAAAATTTTAAATTCAATCCTTTATTTACTTACTTTGGGAGTGCATAAGGTATCATGACTCTCCATGACTTCTTATCTAAGCTTATTAATAAATGGAACTTTGTCTGTGTGTGTGTGTGTGTCTGTATGTGTGTGTCTGTTACCTATAGACTCCGAAACTGCCAAACCGATATTCTTGAAAATTTACACAATTGTACTATAAGTGTCTGTGAGTGTTCTTAGCTAGGTTTTGTGTTGAGGTACCCCCGATAAATATCGAAAATAAAAAAAATCGGGTTATAGAAAGAGTGGTCTGATTTTAATCAAATTTGATACACTCATAGACAAAGACATAAGAAACGATATTCAGAAGTTTCAAGGTTGCAGTTCTTACAATAGTGCAGAAAATCCATAATATATATATATATACATGTAAAAGGCAAGATGTTTGTGTCTGTGTCTGTTTATCTGACTGTATGTTTGTATTTTTTGCAGCCCTTTTATTTTAGTTTTTGCCTTGCGTTTGGCTCTAAGTAGCTATAATTGTAGTTCTTAGTCTCAGCCATGATACCAGTTACTCAGAGGACTTATTCAGCCTTCAAATTTCAGTTTACGATGAAAAAAATTATTTGATATCGATACCAGGAAATCAAAATTTGACTTAAATCCATTAATTTTTCTTTCGAGCTACAGTTTCGCTTTAACTGGAAACAACTATTGCTTTTTAGTCTTTCATGCCAACGTCCAAAGAGTCTGAGCTCCAGGACCATGGATTAGTTTTAAAGCTTTCATTACACCCAAGCAACGCCGGGCTATACTGCTAGTTCCTTATAGCTCTAAGCAACATTTAACTCTTTACCATTTCTCTTTATCCCTACTGAGCAATCTATTTCAAACATTGAAACACTGGTTCCTGTACAATCACCTATGTTTATGAATCAATTAGTAAACTTGTATCACTAAACCATTAAATGAATTTCAGTGTTTTTTAGGAGCGGGAAACTTTTAATCATTTGCAAGTTTTTCACTGACTTTAGAGTCAATAGCTTTTACTTTTTTCTTTTAATGTACTTGTAGTAGTTATAATTTAATATTTTTTCTATATATTATAGTTTAATTATTAATTTTTCTATTGCTATTATTATTATTATTTTCATTTGTAATTTTTATTTTTATTTATTTTTATATTTATTTTATTATAATTTATAAAATTAAATCAATTTAATTTAGTCTTTATATTACTTATCCTTTAGTTTATGTTCTATGAAAAAGCTTTTTTGTTTGAGTTTGGGATTTCATTTAAAAATACCATAAGATTTTAATTGCTACATTGTACCTTATTACACTGCATTTCCATTCAAATTTGAATTTAATCTTTAGCATCGTTTTTCATTGGCTTAACTTTCCATTTTTGGAAAATTTTTGTACAAGGCAAAATTTTAATAAAGAAAGAAGAAAAAGAAAAAAGAAAAGAAAATAAGAAATCAAGAAAAGGAAAAGAAAGAGGAAAGAAAAGAAGGTCAAAAAGAAAAAAAGAAAGTATAAGAGATACTATAGAGAAAATAGAGAGAAAAAGGCAAAAGGAGAGAGGTGTAAGAAAAATTTACAATGAGACAAATGAAAAGTTAAGTTCAGACAAAAATGAGATGTTAGGAAAAGTTAAGCCAATGAAAAACGATGCTAAAGATTAAATTCAAATTTGAATGGAAATGAAGTGTAATAATACCTTATTATTACACTTCATTTCCATTCAGAATCAATAAGAATGAAATATGATGACTGTTTATTGAACTTTTTATTTATTGAATTAAAATACACTATTGAACTTTTGTTTCTTGAAGTATGCTTCAGTTTGTTTCATAATTAGTTATCAATTGAAAGGAATTACAGTACATGTATTTGAGTTTAAAAACCTTCAACATTTTCTGTTGGTATTAAATTTGTAAAACTCCTCTCAAAAAATAATCCATGTAAATGTATATGTACTAATGTGGAAAAGAATTAAGATTTTCAATAATAGTTGCATATGAATGGGCCCCATGCTGTCAAAAATGACAGTAATATATTTATATTGATATGCCATCTAAAATCATGGCATCGTATAAATTGATGTACTTACTATTGAATATCTTCTATGGTTGAGTGGTAAGGCACCAGATCTAATGGTGGGATCTTCCTAGTATATGGGAGTATATGGGAGTATGCAGGTTTGAATCCTGCTGGAAGATAGATATTTTCCAAACAAGATTTTTCAAACATCTAGACCAGTGGATAATTAAAATGTACTTTTTTTTTTTTTAATCATATCACCCCAAGCAGGGCGGTAACGCCACTGATGCGCAGCGGGCTACTTAAGAGTAAAATGATTGGAAAAGAGAAAGCTGGAAACCACATCCTAAACAGGAAACAAGGGATGAGCCTCTTCACCTGTTCAATAGATGTGGGTGGAGTGTGAACCGGGTGATAGTTTAGTCTATCTACTCCAATTAAGAAAAAAAAAAAAAAAAAGTAAGAAGATTGGAAAAAAGAAAGCTGGAAACCACATCCTAAACAGGGAACAAGGAATGAGCCTCTTCACCTGTTCAATATACATGGGTGGAGTGTGAACCGGGCGATCATTCAGTCTATCTACTCCAATTGAGAAAAAAAAAGAAAAGCGTAAGAAGATTGGGAAAAAAAGAAAGCCGGAAACCACATCCTAAACAGGGAACAAGGGATGAGCCTCTTCATCTGTTCAATAGATGTGGGTGGAGTGTGAACCGGGCAGTTTAATTATAGAGAAAACAGACTATGCACTCAAATACAAGAATCCATTAAAAATAATGTTTAAACAAATATATTTAAATATATATATATATATATATATATATATATATTTTATATATAAATATAAATATTTATATATTAAATTATTATATATATATTCACACACAAATAAATACATAAAGGTCTTTATAATAGAGAGGATATATATATATATATATATTTATTCTTCACTACTCAACAACATAATTATTGCAAAAACAATAAAATAATAAAGTGCTGTCATAGAGAAAATCTGTGGCAAGAGCTTTCATAACTAGTAGTGAAGTTTAATAATTGGTAGTAAAGATAATGAACTGAGCCAACAATGCATTGCTATTGTCTCTCTCTCTCAATGAATATGACAGGTGGGTAATATATATATATATATATATACACACACACACAATGGACTTTTATAATATAGAGGATCATTGTGATTGCAACTTTTGATTTGAAGTCTTTGAAGGCGGGGGATAATATTCTGGCATATGGTAAAAATCGTGTTTTGGGCAAATAAGGTTCAGAATCAATGATCTAGAGGATTTAAATTTTCAGTTAATAATGGTGATTGTTTTGACAGAGGAGTCTCATCTGGTTTTGTCACCAAAAATCTTCAGAATTCAGGAAAGCTTTTAACTGTCAACATGTCATTGGTTTGTTGATTTACTATATGCCATATTTTATTTTTTAAATTAACCTTCATTGTCCATGCTTCCTACCCACCACAGAGCCTAATATTGGGAAATGTCAACGAGGAAAGTTATTTACCTATATAAAACAGGGTTACACAGACAATATACTTATGATTGAAGAAAACTGTAAGTACCTGTAAACCATTAGTTTTAGTGGAACATCAGGTGTTTTACGAACATGTCTAAGTATTAAGTCTTTTGAACTTATTGATTCTCAGTCACCACCTTTTAAGATATACATAAAAATAAGTTTGATAGTAACCTTGATGATATTTTAATTTGAAATAGCTGAGTAGTTTAATATATATATATATATATATATGGTTGGTTGGTTGTTTTGTTTTTATGGCATATCAACCTCGGCAGGTCATTTATTGTCAACTAAATTTTATTTATTTATTGTTGGTAATACCTTTTTCTTTCAACAATTTATTGTTGTTTTTATATAAGTTTTGTGTCTAGTAATACATTTTTCTTTTTCGAGTATCAAGATTCATTGGGATTTGTTTTTAAGGGTAGGGTCCCCAAGTCCTACCCTGTTATTTAACCCCTAACTAGAGGGAAGAGACAGATTAATACCTTTCCCAAGGGTACCAGTGCTTAAGTGAATGCAGGTATTCAACTGGAATTTGAACTCAGCTCACCGATTTCTCTTTCCGAGCCAATATCCACTGCACCACTATGCACATCCGTCACTATACGCTTACAGCACCTGATATTCCCAAGCAGTCACTCATCTAAGTACTAATCAGGCTCAACGTTGCTTAACTTCTTTGATCGAGCGAGAACCGGTGTATTCAACGTGATATGGCTGTAAGCCGATATATATGGAAGCAAGTGAATGTGTCTAGCCAAACTGATGAGCTGTGATACAGCAAAACAGGCTTGTATGTGGATGACTAATATATATATTACCAAATGAAAAAGAATGAAGAATAAAATTGCAATGTTCAAAACAGTAATTTAAAAAACAGGGCTCAATATAAAAATAGTGCAATATGTATTTATTATTTAACATTTAGATCAGAACATGTAAATAGCTACTACAAAGCTGTACATTTTGCTTCAACAATATAAAAAACAATGTCTCATCAGGTAGTTAGTAATGATGGTAATAAATACTTTATTTAAAATTTATTTTATGAAGTAAAACTACACTTTCCATTTTTGGAAAATTTTTGTACAAGGCAAAATTTTAATAAAGAAAGAAGAAAAAGAAAAAAGAAAAGAAAATAAGAAATCAAGAAAAGGAAAAGAAAGAGGAAAGAAAAGAAGGTCAAAAAGAAAAAAAGAAAGCATAAGAGATACTATAGAGAAAATAGAGAGAAAAAGGCAAAAGGAGAGAGGTGTAAGAAAAATTTACAATGAGACAAATGAAAAGTTAAGTTCAGACAAAAATGAGATGTTAGGAAAAGTTAAGCCAATGAAAAACGATGCTAAAGATTAAATTCAAATTTGAATGGAAATGCAGTGTAATAATAAGGTACAATGTAGCAATTAAAATCTTATGGTATTTTTAAATGAAATCCCAAACTCAAACAAAAAAGCTTTTTCATAGAACATAAACTAAAGGATAAGTAATATAAAGACTAAATTAAATTGATTTAATTTTATAAATTATAATAAAATAAATATAAAAATAAATAAAAATAAAAATTACAAATGAAAATAATAATAATAATAGCAATAGAAAAGTTAATAATTAAACTATAATATATAGAAAACATTAAATTATAACTACTACGAGTACATTAAAAGAAAAAAGTAATAAATATGAAAAGCTAATATATGGTTAAACATATCATCAGTAAATATTGAACACAATATAATACCTAAAACTAAAATAGATAGATCACAAATGGTAATATAATGTAAATAAAAAGATAATATAACATAAGGAGAGAAATTATAAGTTAGAATATTTTAGCAGGATTGTAAAGTTAATACTTTAATATGTTTACAATTTACTGTAGTTTCACATATTTGATTTAGTAATAAGTCACTAATAAGAAACTCAGTAATTTGCATTTTCTCACGCAGAGAGAGAAAACAGTTTTTTCACGGATCTAGAGATTCTAGCTTGTTTGAGAATTTTCTATTTAACTTTGGGTGTTTTATTCTCCTCTTTTAACTTCCAAAAATATTTAGAAAGCAAAGTCATATTTCATTTATCTGTATTAATGAAGGTTGAGAGATGATTATAAAACCGTTTTTTGAATTGATTCATTATACTCCCAATATAAATTTTAATAACCCTTGAATTTTCTACTGACGAGACAGAACACATATACACAAATGATTTTGTTAAACACTTGTTAGATAAAGAGCACTGGTCAGGATTTCTACAATTGCAAAGGTTATTTCTTCAGGACAAATTAAGATCAGCATTAGAATTATGGTTATTATTGTTATATAGATTCAGTATTTTGTTATGTAATTTAGTTATTTTTTATACATTATTAGTGCAACTATAACTAAGTTTTAGAATGTTGTGATTGAAAATTTTAGTTAAATGATTATTTTTAAGAAAATGTTTATTAGTTACATTAAAAAATTTATGTCCCAATTTAGTACTCACTAACTGGATTAAATGGACCATATGAGCTTCCTGTTTCTGTTTTTATTTCCAGAACAACTACAATCTTCTACAAATCTAATTTCAGAAGATCTAAACCCACTATTCCTAAGAATTTTATCATACACTGTTTTATGTTTTTCAAATAATTCATTGCTAGAGGAGTGTTGATTGAGGCATTGTTCAACTAGATTACAGATGGTGGGTGATTAGAACCAGGGTAAATATAAATTGGGTTAGCATTATTTAAAATGTAATGTTGAAAATTATTAGAAACCAAATTTAATGTTAGATCTAAGAAATCAACTTGTTTAATATTAGAATTAATAACTACGCTAAGACCATAAGATTTAAAACTCTATGGATTAATTTTTTAAGTTTATCAACCTTACTCTTAGTAGATTTATTTCAAACCATGATCCTGTTATCTCTATAAAGCCCTATCTTATTTAAATCAATCTCTTCATATACAGTGAGGTTGTATAATAAAAATAATCCAACTAAGTCTGAAGACTCTGCAGAATCCAAAGATCCCATAGATAAAGTTATCAGTCAAATTTTTAATCCACTGTTCATTGTTGTGTATCAAGACTGATTTTCTCCAGTTCAAAATAATGTGAATTTCATCTTTCAAAATGTCTGAATAAATTTCAGCAAAATCCAAAGCTAGATGGAAGAGGACTTTTGAGCCAAACTTACCAAATCAACTAAACAAACTTCTCTAAATACACAAGCCAACCCTTACCAGCTTAACCAAGTGACACATCTGAGTTGGGGATAATTTAGACTGACAACCCTGCATGTAAACAGCTACTAACAAACTGTATACAATACTCGATATAAAAATAGTGACGTATTTTTCTTTATATTACTTTGAGTGTTTATTTACTGTACACCTTTACTCTGTTTGGACCAGCCCAATGTAAGAATTCGGAAAACTAATCAAATCTTGACCTACTTATGATCAATCTAATCACAATGTGAGGTAAGGCAGGTCAAGGTCAAAAACTTCAATCCATCGATTAACCTCAGTACTGGATGATTTGGAAATTTTGTTAACAAAATATGCCTCATTCAGCAGGATTTGAAATGCCAGCCCCTAACAACATAGCAAAAGCCATGCATCTTAGACCACTCGACCATGAATGATTTCACAGGCTTGATTTGGTTTCATTTAGACTGCGAAATCATTCATGTTCAAGTGGTCTAAGATGCATCAGATCAATTGATTTTTACATTAGATCTTAGACCACTCGACCATGAATGATTTCACAGGCTTGATTTGGTTTCATTTAGACTGCGAAATCATTCATGGTCGAGTGGTCTAAGATCTAATGTAAAAATCAATTGATCTGATGCATCTTAGACCACTTGACCATGAATGACACACACTCTTCCAAAAATAGTAATTAAGGTCCACTCTGCATAGTTGCAATATAAAACACAGGTGTGCTCTCAAGGTGTTGAACAAACACAAAATCTTCTGAGCAGGCGTCTGCAATGGGGATTGGCAAGCAGCCCTAGTAGAAATGCATCCTTGGATACATGTGGCCAACCATTGAGTATATTTGGAAAGTGTCTAAAAACAAAGGCATAAGTTGACCCAAACCTTGTGAGTTAAACTAAGTAGACAGAACTGTTTAAAGTCAATTTGATTGTTATGGTAGCATGAATTCACAAGTCATCATGACTGAGGGTTTGAGCATACAAGCTCTGGTCAAATTCTTGATCATGATAGATGCTGTATTCCCTCCTAGAAACTGTAACTAATGTCTACTCAGCATAGCTGCTGAATAAACTGCAGGTGGGTTCTGTGGGAATTGAACAAATGCAAATGTACCTGAGCAGGTGTTTGCAAAACTCACCCTAGTAAACTGATGGGCTCGGAAATGGGCTACTTACTCATTATATATAAGTATTAAGCTTATTGTGAGTAAAGCCTGTTTGACTGCCTATCTAGCCTAAGTAAGGGCCAAAGTGGACGCTTGCTGTTCACATGTCTCCTCATTCTCACATACCATGAAGAACAAATCTGTTGTCATCTTGTTTTCAAGTATTACAAATTATCAGCCCTGGGTAGCAGACTATGTTACTTGCATATAAACTAACCATAAAATATCATAATATCTAAATCTAAACTTATTTATAAATGAAACTTTGTCTGTGTGTGTGCGTGTGTGTGTCCATTACCTATAGACTCTGAAATTTTTTTTTTTAATCATCTCACCCCAAGCAAGGCATTCCACTGCCACTATTGCGCATGGGGCTACATAGGGGAAGATAAAGAGAAGGAATGGTTAGACATAGGGAATGTCAGGAGGAAGGTGACAGATGAATAAGGATAGCGAGGATGAGGGTTGGGAAGAGTGCTTGATAGAATGGGAGCAGATTAGTGTGTTAGGAGGTGTCTATTGACCTTACATTTAAACTCCTGGAGATTGTAGCCGTCGGGGAAGCAATCGTTTGGAAGAAAATTCCACAGTCGGGAAGTGCGAGGAAAGAAACTGTTGGAGTAGAAGTTACGGCTGCATTTTATCGGTTTCACTGTAAAAGGGTGGGATCTAGTTGCTAATCTAGTATCTCGTTCAAATTCGTATTTAGGGGGCACTAGTGATCTAAGTTCATCGGAGCAGAAGCCATGAAAGTATTTGTAGAAGAGACACAGGGAAGCCACGTCGCGCCGGTGGGAGAGAGATTGCAGGCGGTCTGCCAAGTCGGTATCTATCACATTACAGACCCTCCTCTGAACCTTATCGAGAAGTCCGAGGAGAACAGCAGGAGCAACCGACCAGATATGGCAGCAGTATTCAATGCACGGGCGGATGGTAGATTTATAAATGTGCAGGATAGATTTAGACGGAAAAAACTTCCGGGCCCTACACAGAGAACCGACTTTCATAGCAGCGGATTTAGCAATGGATTCGATATAGTCATTCCATTTGAGGTCCGCTGAAAGTGTGAGACCAAGGAGGCGTAGTGTTTTACTCTCTGGGAGGCAAGCCTGGTCCATGCTAATGGGAGGTAGGTAAGATTGTCGATGATGGTTAATTGAGAGTAGCTTCGTTTTAGAAGCATTAAAATTTACTAGCCATTTCTTACCCCAGTCCAATATGGATTGGAGGTCTTTTCAATCTCGGCTGCGAGGTTAGCTTTGACGCCTACACCAGATTTTTCTAGGAGGCGAGAGTAAACTGTGGTGTCATCGGCGTACAAACCTATTTGGGCTCTTATGGAATCAGGGAGATCATTAATGTATATCAGGAAGAGTGTAGGACCTAAGTTGGAACCTTGGGGGACACCTGCGTTTGTATGGTAGTTCTGAGAGGCATGTCCGTTTAATACCACCTTCATTGTGCGGTTAGAGAGGAATGACTGGATTAGTTGAAACAAATGTCCAGTTATACCATAGCTCCGCAGTTTACATAGAAGGCCAGCATGCCAAACTCTGTCGAACGCCTTAGATATATCCAATGCAACGGTTCGGGCTTCGCCATTCCTGTCGAGTGCCTGGTATATGTACTCGGTGATGGTCGTTAGCATATCAGCAGTAGACCTGGTGAAGGGGAAACCATATTGCTTGTCCGAGAGGAGCCTGTGTGCTGTGAGATGCTGAACCACCTCGGCGTTGATAATGGCTTCGAACACTTTGCCAAAGATCGGAAGAAGGCTGATAGGGCGGTAATTTGCAGGGTCAGAGGGTTCTCCAGTGTTTTTAAATATAGGAACTACAGAGGAAGATTTCCAACAGGCAGGAAAGCAGGAAGCAGATAGGCAGAGGTTGTAGAGCTTAGAAAGGACAGAGAAGAGTTCAGGGGCACATTTCTTTAAGACTATGGTTGGTATTCCGTCACCACCGCTCGCTTTGTGAGGGTCAAGTTTTAAGATTATCTTAGAGACAAGCGAAGGTGTAATGTGGACATCATTCAGTTGTGCCTCGGTTCTAGGTGAGAAGTTGGGTGTGAAAACTTCAGATGAGTCCAGACTTGAATTGTTCGAGAATCTTCGGGCAAAGCATTCAGCCTTATCTGCTGGGGAGATGAGGACCTCAAATTTGTTGATTAGCGGGGGTATTGTGGACTTGCTCTTGTTAAGTACTCTTTTACAGAGTCATCAGTAGTCTTTACAGTCGAATTTAGAGCATGCTATGCGTTGCTTCATTCTGGCAGCAAACAACATCTTAGCTTCGTTAAGTATCCTTTTACACTTATTACGAGCTGAAGTGAAAAGGCGCCTGTTTTGGTCCGACGCGTAGTTACGATAGAGTCGGAAGAAATGATTCCGGTGGGCAATGGCAGCCGAGCAAGCGGGTGAGAACCATGGAGACGAATGAGATTTAAGCTGGAATTTCCTAGCAGGGATGAAGGCATCGATGCCAGCCTTAACCCAGGAGGAGACCTCGGATGCACATTCTTCGATGGGAAGACTAAAGACGTTGTTCCAAGGGATGTCACGGAGGAAGTCTCGGAACGAATCCCAGTCTGCTCTTTGATAGCAGTAGGATATTCTACTTGTCTGGGTTTCATGGGTCGGGCGGGAGTGGAGTGAAATATTGACGGACACTACAGTGTGATCAGAGTTTCCGAGTGGGCAGAGTTGTCTGGTAGTGCAAGAGTCTGGGATGGAAGTGAAGCAGAGGTCTAGAAGTGAGTCCCTTCCGTTAGGGTTGTCGGAGAAACGCGTGGGGAAGTCCACTACTTGCGTAAGGGATTGGGTGATTGAAAAGTTCATGGTGTGGACACCAGCAGGGTCAGTGACAGCGTTCTTCAGCCACTTGGTGTGGTGGGCGTTAAAGTCACCAAACACGAATACATGGGCAGAGGGATGGGAAGAAATGGCTTTGTCAATATTGTCAGAAATGATGTCAAGTAATGAACAGTCAGGGGAGGAAGGAGAGCGGTAGAGAAAGAAGAGATAGCTAATTGAGCTGAGAAGTGAGAGGTGGAAGCACATGAAAGAATGATCTGGGGATTCAAAAGATGACACCCTAGCTAAGGGAAGGTGTTCGCTGACATAGACACCAAGCCCATGCATATGAACATTGGAGTCCTTCCTGAAGAGGGGAAGGTAGCCAGGAACGTAGAACTCAGATGAGGGGATAGAAGGGTTAAGATTAGTTTCACATAGGGCTAATATATCAGGTGAGTTATTATGGAGGAAAGAATCTACGCTGGGGAAGTTGGTGCGGATGCCGCGTATGTTAGTGAAAGAGATGCAGACAGGTTTGGGCGTTTTCAAATGAGCTGGTTTAGTTTTGCTTTTATGTTTGCTTATTTCCATAGTGATTCAGTTAAGGAGAGGTCTTAGAATAGAATCAGTCGGTCAATCGTTTGCAACTTGTGAAGGATGGAGACTGGCGCGGCCTACAACATAATGTGGCCTCGGGGTTGCCCACCGAACGTTCATGCAGGGACGCCCGTCCATGCGCGATATGGCACTACAAGAACCCCGATGGCTAAACCGATTTTCTTGAAAATTTACACTGTTGTACTATAAGCGTCTGTGAGTGTTCTTAGCTAGGTTTTGTGTTGAGGTACCCCTAATAAATATCGAAAATCGATAATAAAAAAAATTCGGGTTATAGAAAGAGTGGTCCGATTTTAATCAAATTTGATACACTCATAGACAAAGACATAAGAAACAATCTTCAGAAGTTTCAAGGTTGCAGTTCTTACAATAGTGTAGAAAATCGATAATATATATATATATATATATATATATATATATATATAAAAGGCAAGATGTTTGTGTGTGGGTCTGTTTATCTGCCTGCATGTCTGTATTTTTTTTCAGCCCTTTTATTTTAGTTTTTGCTTCGGGTTTGGCTGTAAGTAGATATAATTGTAGTTCTTAGTCTCAGCCATGGTACCATTTACTCAGAGGACTTATTTAGCCTTCAAAATTCAGTTTACGATGAAAAAAACTTATTTAATATCGATACCAGGAAATCAAAATTTGACTTAAATCCATTCATTTTTCTTTCGAGCTACAGTTTCGCTTTAACTGGAAACAACTATTGCTTTTTAGTCTTTGGTGCCAACGTCCAAAGAGTCTGAGCTCCAGGACCATGGATTAGTTTTAAAGCTTTCATTACACCTGAGCAACGCCAGGCTATACTGCTAGTATAGTATTAAAAACTGTTTTTAATAATTAGTAATCTAGTTTTTACTTAATAATATAATCTTTTATCCAAAGTTCTATTCTTTCTTTTTTGCAAGCTGCCTTCCTCTCTTTCTTTCTTTTTCCCAAATTTCTTTTATTCATTTTTACAAGCTTTCATTCTTTTTTCAAGCTTTTATTTTTTTTTCTCAAGCTTTCATTATTTTTTTCTCAACCTTTCTTTCTTTTCCCCAAGGTTTTATTCTTTCTTTTTTGCAAGCTGTCTTTCTTTATTTCTTTTTTCAAAGTCCCAATGTTTTATTCCTTTTTTTTTCCTCTAAAATTTTCATTTTTCTTTGTTCCAAGGTTTTTTTTTATTATTTTACCCAGGTTTTCATTTTTTCTTTGTCTCAATGTTTCATTGTCTCTTCAACACATATTTAATTCTTTCCTTTTCCTGAACTTTTCTTTTACTCCAGCATTTATTCATTCTTTTCCTCAAGCTTTCATTCTTTCATTTTCCCAAGCTTTCATTCTATTTGTTTCTAAACTTTCATTCTTTCTCTCAATCTTTCATTCTTACTTTTTCCAAAACTCTCATTCTTTTTTCCCCAAGTTTTTATTCATTCTTTTTCCTATGCTTTCATTCATTCTTGTTTCCTATGCTTTCATTCATTCTTTTTTCCAAGCTTTCCTTCATTCTTTTTCCTAAACATTTTTCCTTTTTTCCAAAACTTTCATTCTTTTTTTTCTAAGCTTTCATTCATTCTTTTTCCCAAACATTTTCCCTTTTTGCCAAAACTTTCATTCTTTTTTTTCTAAGTTTACATACATTCTTTTTCCCAAATATTTTTCCTTTTTTCCCAAATTTTCATTCTTTTTTTTTTCTAAGCTTTCATTCATTCTTTTTTCCAAGCCTTCAGTCTTTCTTTTCCTTAAGCTTTCATTATTTCAGTTTTACAACCATCTTTCTTTACGTTTTTCAAATTTTCTTTTTTCTAAATCTTTTATTCTTTCTTTTTTCTCAAGTTTTCATTTTTACTTTTTTTTTTTTCCAAGGTTTCATTCTTTTTTTTCTGAACTTTCTTTTTCTCATTTTCACAGTCTTTCATTCATTCTTTTTTCCAACCTTTCTTTCTTTTTTTCCTCAAGTTTTGTTTATCTTTCTGTTTCCTAATGTTCTATTCTTTTTTTTTTCAAGTTTGCTTTATTTGTCTGTTTGTTTGTTTCTTTCTCCTAATGTTTTGTTATTTCTTTTATCAAAATTTTCTTTCAATATTTTACTGAAACTCATTGTTTCTTTGATCCAAGTTTTCTTGTCTTATTCTTGAGCTTCTTTTATTCTAGCATTATTTCTTTTTCCTAACCATTCATTCATTCTTTTTCTCAGACATTCTTTCTTTTTCCCAACATTTCTATTTTTTTTTTCACAAGCTTTAATTCTTTCCTTTGCCCAAAGCCTCATTCTTTCTTTTCTAAATGCTGTCTTGCTTTTTGTTTCCCAAATTTCCTTTCCTGCTTTTTCCCAATATTTCATTCTTCTTTTTTTCCCAAGGTTTCATTCTTTCTTTCTCTTAAGTTGTCTTTTTTACCAAGCTTTTTTCTTTCTTTCATTTAGCCAAGCTTTCATTCTAAAAATAAATTCATGTCACAGTAATCATGACCAATATTATTGCAGTTAAATGTATATATATGATATGCTCTACTTGTGAAATGTACAGATAATATTAAAACCATGCTGATACGCACACTGAAATCCTTTCACAAAATAATTTAGTAACACTATATAGTTTTTGTAAAGATGGCAACGGTGACAATTATACTTTTAAATGATACTAATAACACTTGGAAATTTTATGATATATTGTAAAACTGGTAACTATTGCTACTCTAGTAGCCATTATAATACAACATTCACGGCACTTTAGTTGGAGCTTGGAGACTTTCCTTTCACTTTTTCCTGAAACTGAGAACTTAATTTAAAGATTAAATTTATCTAAGCCTCATTCTTTTTAATCACTTCACCCCAAGCAAGGTAATAATGCCACTAAGATGCAAGTAGTGAAAGAGAATGAGAAGTCTTTAGTGAGGAGAAAAGACAATAAAAGAACAGGTTTCAGGAAGACATAAAACAACGTTAGTATTGCGTTTGGATTTTTGAACATTGTAGATGGCTGGGAAGCAAGAAATAACAAATGAGTTTCACAGGTGAGAAGTGCGAGAAAAGAAACTGTGATAATAGAAGTGATGATTGCATCTAGCTATCTCAACAGCAAAATGCTGAGACCTAGTGGCTAGGCTAGCAGCAAACATAAATTCATACACTTCAGGCATCAAGAAGGAAACCACATCAGAACAAATGCTATGAAAATACTTGTAAAAAAGACAGAGGGACCATGTCATGCTTAGTAAGAAAATGGCTGAAGTCAAGATGCCAGGTTAGGATCGATAACATTACAGACCCTTCTTTGGATCATGTCAAGAATCTTGAGATATAGTGATTTTCTAAGCGTAGCTTAGATATGGTACAAAGCTGAAAGTAAAGGACACCCAGTGAGGAACGAACTCAATACTCATTTGTAATGATTCTAGCGAGACAAGCTTGCTAACGATTACACTATCTCGAGCTGCCCTAGTGATATTCTAAGCAAAGCTTAGATGTGGCACAAGGCCGAAAGTAAGGGACACCCAATGAGGATCGAACTCTCTACTCAACGGTAATGATTCTAGCAAGACGAACTTGATAACCATTACACCACCTTGAGGTGCCCAAAGAATCTCGAGATATATAATAGGAGCACTAGGCCATATATGGCAGCAATATTTGATGCACAGATAGATGGCAGATTTATAAATATGTGAGATTGATTCTTATGAGAAAAATTATCTGTGGACTAACTTTTCTATTAGTAAACCTAGAAATTGATTCAATATAATTGCTTCCCTTCATGTCAACAAAAAATGCAAGCTTAAGAAGGCACAAACAATTGTTCCCCCCACTGAAGATTAGCATCAGCTATACTGACGACAGAAAAGGTTTTTTATGACAATACTATTGAGCTGATCTGTATCATTTATCTAAAAACATTAATTTTTTAAAAATAAATCAAAAACTTAATTTTCTGTTTTTTCTTTTTTATTTGCTTGAAAATATTAGCTTCTGAAATTTCCATATCTGTCTTATATGCCGAAAATGTCTCTTTCCAGAAAATAAGTACAAACAAACATCAAAACAAAACAAAATCAAACAAATCTTTATATTTGTCTCCTTGGCCTTAATCTATACCAATGCTATTGAGCTGAACTGTCATCAGTTGTTTAAAATCAATACTACAATGAATTTTTAAAATAAACACCCACGTCTATTGAACAGGTGAAGAGTCTCATCCCTTGTTTCCTGTTTAGGATGTGGTTTCCGGTTTTCTCTTTTCCAATCTTTTCATTCTCACGTAGCCCCCTGTGCATCAGTGGCGTTTTCGCCTTGCTTGGGGTGATATGATTAAAAAAAAAAAATAAGGCTGCATCTTCCTTTTGTTTTGGTTTTTTCTATAACTTTTATAATAGAGTTATATGCAAATACAATCTATAGGTCTCATCACAGAAAATAAGTACAAGTAAAGAGAAATATATTTAAAATCAATGCCAAAAATATAGGTTTAAATAAGGAATGAAAATGCAAAATAAAACAAAACACCTTTATGCTTAGCACCAGAAAGAGATAGCTGAACTTTCTAGGGCACATAATAAAGAAAGAGGTCTTGGAAAATTTGATACTCACAAGATATATTGGAGGCAAGAAGGACAGAGGAAAATAGTACATTACCCACCTAACGAAATTTTGTACATGGGTTGCAGAACAGGGTTTAGGAGAGATAGCAAAAAGAAAAACAACTATTAATAGCTACAAAAGACAGAAAATTGTGGAGAGCCATGATCGTTAATGGTACATAGAAGAATAAATCTAAAAATGAGGATACGATAAAAAAATAGAATCTGGAATCTGACCTAGGCACCCATTTTTAATATTTAATTTAATCACCCCTTACTAATTTTCTATTTGTGATGCTTTGCATATTTGCAGAGGTAATAATAGGCTTTTTTCTATAGAAAGCATTGTAAATATTTCTACTTTAGAAATGCACACAATTTTATTATAGAAATGTATAAAAAAATGTTTGATGTATAATATGAAATACTTTACATTTTATCGCTAAAATGAAGTGACATGGAATTTTCACTTTTAATAATGGTTTTCATTAAGTTAGTAAAGGTGTATAAATACCTTCAATATTAGGCTTACGAAGGATAGTAAACAATGAAAACATATGTTGTCCTGCAGACTAGACTACAATCACGTAGCAGCTGTTTTGATGCCTCGTCAGTCATGTTTCTTTCAGATTACACACTTGTTAGCCTTTGTTTCTATTACTTTAAACAGTGGCTTTATCATTCACATTATCCAATTACTTTCTAATTTGATTCTTTTTTCTACACAAATAACTTGGTCGGCAAAACATCAGCTTTTCCCTTGACTATTTTTGTAAAACTTGACAACTGCTCTTAAATTTATTCTTCAGCTACAAATATATATATATATATATATATATATATATATATATAATGTGTGTGTGTATATGTATGTGTGTGGATGTATATATCCACTATTCAGTATTTAAGAAGAGAAGAGGAACAAGATCTCTCACTTTTTCTCTTCACTTTTCCTTGCTTTTTTCTCTCCTTTCTTTCTTTCTTTCTTTTTTTTCTTCTTTTCTTTCTGTTTCTTTTATTATTTCCTCTCTCTCATTATACAAGAAAATGCTGAAAATTTCTTAACCTGCTCAAGAAGTTCAACAAATTCTGATGTTTGATCATGTGGTTCAATTTCAAAGAAATGGATTGGTTTGAGGAATTTTCATCTCTCTCTCTCTCTCTCTCTCTGTGTGTCTGTCTGTCTGTCTGTCTCCCCCCTCCCTCTCTCTCTTACACACAAAATCTTTCAATATCCTCTTTTTCCTCAATGTTTTCTCAGCAACCCCTTGTGTCTTAGTAACTTTATTGACTTGTTTCGGGTGAAATAAAAAACAAAACAAAAACAAAAACAAAAACAGACGCACAAGCACTTTTGTTGTAGCTGTAACAGAAGAAACAGTCAGTCAGTTAGTTAAGTGGTATACTTGATACACGCTTTGGGCAATCATGTCTCAAAAGAGACATCCCTAACTGGGCAGAAAATTATCCTGCAGTAGGTTGCCATTGCTTTCTGTGGTAGACTGGTTGCCGACCAAGGCTATAGAGCCCAATCTGTCCTATTATTTAACCCATAACTAGAGGGACGAGATGGATTAATACCTTTCCCAAGGGTATTTGTGCACAAATGAATGCAAGGAATTCAACTGGAATTTGAACTCAGCTCCCTGATTTACACTGCACCACAATGCACATCGGAAGCATTACTCATTTATAAAACAAATATGATTGATTGATTTGTTATTTATGGTGTATCATCCCTTTGCGGATTATTAAAAGCCAGAAAATATTTCTAAGATTTAAAATTTTTTTCATTTAGAGATAATAATGGTTTAGTAATATAAGTCTTACTAATTAACCCATAGTTGATAGAGAAGAGGTAGAATTATAGTATCAAGTGTATTTGCATGTAACAAACACAATGGAAAACAGAACTTGTGACTGATTAGCAATTCCAAGCCATTATTCATTATTCATTGCACTCTACAAGTTTACAATACCTGATATTTCCAAGCAGTTATCCATCTAGGTTCTGACCTGGCTCAGAATTGCTTAACTTTTTATTATCTCACTTGTCTTAATCAAACACTCATTAGATGGTGTTGTTTAAATCCTATAAAAAAAAAAAACGGACATTTTCTTCCTCTTCCTTTTTTTCTCCCCCTTGCTTCAAGCAGATAGACAAAGAGGTCCCTGCAAAGACATGTTCATTTTCCTGGTTCACTGACAAATTAACTTTCTTTCCACTTTCCAACACATTATGTTCATGTGTTTTCCAAAACCTCTACTTATGAAATAATCAACCTTTTATTTGGTTGTTCCAACTCAGCAAAATGCTAACTTGAATTCAACCATTATAACTATGACTTGCCCAAACTTACTTCTGAACCAGAAAAAGAAATTCCCTCCCATTTTTCAACTTATACAACTTGCACTTGTTTTGCCAAAATTCTATCAATGAAGCAAGGCAAGTTTTACATTGGTTGTTCCAACTGAGTGCAAGACTGACTTAGGCTTGATCGTTATAACCGTGCTTATCCTTACTTACCCTAATTTTTGAATCACAAAAAAGAAAATATACTTAAGAGACATTGAGAACTTTGTTTCTCTAGTTTTCACTATAAAAAAGGGAACAAATGTTCCATAATATAAACCCAATTTTTTGTACCGTTCTTTTTAATATGTGAATGTGAACACACCTAAAATACACATCAACATGCAATTGTTAAATGCCATACTTTCTAACATCTATAATAATTAAAGGAAGCTACAAGACCTCCTACAGAAGGTAGCAGAATAAAGTAACAAAAAAGGACTAGAAATAAACTGCACGAAAACCGAATGCATGGTCATCAGTAAAAAGGGCAGCCCAATATGCCAAATACAGGTCAGGGATACCAGAATCAAGCAGGTACAAAAATTTAAATACCTGGGAAGTGTTATAACGGAAGACAGAAAGTGCGATACAGAGATCCGAAGGCGAACTGGCATGGCGAAAGAAGCATTCCAGAAGTTGAGTAAAGTATTAAGAAACAGGACAATTTCGCTAGAAACTAGGAGGAGAGTACTGGATTGCTACGTGCTGTCCGTCCTTCAATATGGCAGTGAATGCTGGACAATACCATCAAAGATGAAGGAAAAACTTGAAGCAACTGAAATGTGGTTATACAGAAGGATGCTGGGAATATCATGGATCGAGCATGTGAGCAATGATGAGGTCTTGGAAATGATGCAAACAAAAAGGAAATTAATACTGAGTACCAGGAAGAGACAGCTGAAGTTCCTGGGACACGCAATGAGGAAGGAGAGCTTGGAGAATCTGATACTAACTGGCCAGATAGAGGGAAAAAGAGACAGGGGAAAGCAGCGGATAACATATTTGAAGGACCTAATCAGGTGGGTGACGGAACGAGGATTGCATGGTGTAACAGGAAAAGGCGTGCTCAGAGCCACCAGGGATAGGGAAAAGAGGAAGGCCATGATCGCCTACGTCCTGAAAGGACAAGGCACATAGATGAAGAAGAAGATAATAATTAAATCATTAAAATTTAAATACTTTATAATTAATGTTATTAGAGATTAAAATTATTTTTCTAATATCAGTCAGGTGTTTGCAAGTATGCCTGTGTAAAATATATACACAGGAAAGATCAAAAGAAGAAAGTAAAAAGAAAGTAATCTATTGCATTACAAGGCATACACTATCCATAAAAATCAACTTGTATTAATTTTGAGTCATTCACCAAAAAGATAACCTTTAAGACACAGGGCCCAGTGGATAAAAGCATTGATTGGATCCAGTGACTTGTCCTAAAGAGTTGTGAGTTCAATACCTATTGACAGCAGTAGCCAACAAAAATTTAACGAGTTGATTTAAATGTTAGTCAGTTAAGTGACATACTTGATACATGCTTGGGCGATCATGTCTCGAAAGAGACATGACTGACTGGGCAGAAGATTATCCTACCATTACTGGTTGCCATTACTTTCTGCGGTAGACTGGTTGCCTGTCAATACTATAGAACCCAATCTGTTCTATTATTTAACCCATAACTGGAGGAAAAACACGGATTAATACCTTTCCCAAGTAAGCGCGTAAGTGAATGCAAGGAATTCAACTGGAATTCGAACTCGGCTCCCAGATTTGTCATTCCAAGTCGATATCCACTGCACCACAACGCACATCCTTACAATAATCAGTCCAAAGTCTGTAAACTCTGCCCGGAGGAAAAAAATAGCTACAATTACCTTTCTGATACATGCTTGGGCGATCATGTCTCAAAAGAGATATGATTGACTGGGGAAAAAAATTTTCCTGCAGAAGGTTGACATTTTTTCTGTGGTAGACTGGTTGGTAACCAATGCTACAGAACTTAATCTGTCCTGCTAATTAACGCATAGCTAGAGAGAGAAATGATGAATTAATACATTTCTGAATGGTATTTGTGCGTAAGTGAATGCAATGAATTCAACTGGAATTCAAACTCAGCTCTTCAAGTTCTCATTCTGAGCTGAAATCCACTACACCACAACGCACATCTAATGCAAATGAGTTGAATGGAAATAACTAAAAACATCCGGAAGTGGCATGACTCATGGAATGAGAACAATCTACCCCAGTGATCAAAATAAAGGGTTCGGTTCCAAATTTCAATCATTTGATGAAGGTCGGAGTGTTCAATGGCCAAAATGTTGTGAATATACCAATAAAGATAAGGACAACATTCTGAAAAATGTAAATAATGTAAATATCTTGTCTCAGAAATATAGACAAACTTTTATTTCATAGTCAAATTTTATCCTTTCTCTTCACAAAAATATTGCTTTTTTTCTTCTTTGATTTAAAAAAAAGAAACAATTACATACAGTTTTCTGCTGCTATGAATTGGAAAGCTTATATTGAATCAATTTCTAGGTCTGCTGCTAGCAGGATTGGTTCACTGTGTCATTCAGACCAATTTTTTTCACTAGAATCTATCTTACACTTTTATATGCCTACCATTCGTCCATGCATTGAATGTTGCTGTCACATCTGGTCTGATATTTCTGCTATGTATTTTGACATTCTTGATAAAATACAAAGAAAAATATACAATGTTATTGGACCTTGAACTGGCATCTTGGTTTTGGTCACTGGCTGATGTCTCTAAGTAAAAGGTTTGTATCCAAACCATTGCTACCGGTATTCATTATGGGGCCACCATCTTAACAAAATTAGATAAACAGATGACACAGTATTCCATAGCAGACATAGAAAGGAAGGCACAGGAATTTCTAGAGAAGGTAGTAAAAGAAAGTGAGAAGAAAGGACTAAACATCAATTGTAAGAAGACATCATGTATGGTTATCAGCAAAAGGGAGGGACCAACATGTGAATTACAAACTAGAAATGCTAAAAAGAAGTATATACAAAACTTATAAAATCTAGGAAGTGTTTTAGTGGAAAATGCAACACCAAAATCCTGAGAGTTATTGGAATATTGAAAGTGCCTTTGATAACCTAAGCAAAATATTAAGAAGCAGGAAAATTTCATTAGAAACAAAGAAAAGAGTACTTAAACGTTATGTAATATCATTTCCCCTCTATGGCAGTGTATTATGAACCATCTCCACACAAATGAAAAAGAGGCTTGAAGTAGCAGGAATGTGACTGTAAAGAAGGATGCTGCGAGTATCAAGTGGGTACAGTTTTAGAGAATTCATTGCATTCACTTTCGCGCAAATACCCTTGGGAAAGGTATTAATCCGTCTATTCCTTCCAGTTATGGGTTAAATAACAGGACAGATTGGGTTCTATAGCCAGTCTACCGCAGAAAGCAATGGCAACCTACTGCGGGATAATCTTCTGCCCAGTCAGTCATGTCTCTTTCGAGACATGATCGCCCAAGCGTGTTTCACGTATGGCACTTGACTGATACTTAGCATTGGAAAGATATAGCTAAAATTTTGAGAACACAAAATGAGGAAAGAGTTTCTTAGGAAATTTGATATTCACAGGAGATACTGAAAGCAAGAGGGACAGGGAAAATCAGTGAGTAATGAGTACCTAATGAGCTTGTGTAAGTGGTTGGTAGAAAAGGAGAGAGGATCAATACCAAAATTTACTAAGACAAATAGGACAAGAAATTGTAGAGAGCCATGATTGCCCACATCTTGAAGGTATATAGAAGAAGAATCCAAACATTGTCACAGAAATAAAGATTCACAAGAATTTTTTTCACTATTGTTGATTTAAGGCTCAAGAGTCTATTGAGTCAATTTACTTCTGATGATGTTTCAGTTGACCTAATATGATTAGTCAACCATAAGTTCTGTGCATTTATTGTTTACAAATCAATGAAACAATAATTGATGAAAAATGATCAAATCAGTCCAAAAGTTATTTTGCCTTTTTTTTTTTTTTTTATGTCTAATGCGTAAAAGATCCTTTGTAGATCTTTATTTCTGATGAAAGGTAATGAGCGACTTTTCATGAAATTTAGCATGTTGAATTATTTGAATTTTGAAATAGGCTTACTCTCTTTTGGTTGAATCAAATTACGGTTTAATTTTATTGCTTATATAAATAATTTTTGTACAAAATGCAATCACAACAGCAAAACAAAAAAAAAAAAAAAAGAAATGGCAGCACACGATGAAGAAATATAGTCTGCTTTTCTTTATTTTGCCCAACTAATTTATTTTTTCTGATACAAGATACATATTGGTATAGTGAGTTTAATTTAATTATTTCCTTATTTTTATAAAGTTTATACTTAATTGATACACATATTTCAATAGATATCCTTTTTTTTTTTTGGTTTGGTTTATTTATTTAACAGCATCCCAACTCCTTGTAAGTCATTTAATGCACAAATTTTATTTTCTTGTGAGATTTGGTATTTTTTTCCCAATAATGTATTGTTGGTAATTTTTTCATCTTTTACTATGATACACAGATGATACAGTGCTGATAGCAGACACGGAAAAGAAACTACAAGACCTACTACAGAAGGTAGCTGAAGAGAGTGACAAGAAAAGACTACAAATAAACTGCAAGAAGACCGAATGTATGGTCATCAGTAAAAAGAGCAGCCCAAAATGACAAATACAAGTGGGGGATACTAAAATCAAGCAGGTACAGAAGTTTAAATATCTGGGAAGTGTTCTAACAGATGACGAAGAGTGCGACACAGAGATCCGAAGGTGAATTGGCATGGCGAAGTATGCGATCCAGAAGCTAAGTAAAGTATTAAGAGACAAGAAAGTTTCACTAGAAACAAAGAAAACAGTACTGGATTGCTACGTGATGTCAGTTCTTCAATATGGCAGTGAATGGTGGACAATATCATCAGAGATGAAGGAGAAACTTGAAGCAACTGAAATGTGGTTCTACAGAAGGATGCTGCAGATACCATGGATATGTGAGCAATGAAGAGGTTCTGGAAAGGATGGAAATGAAAAGGAAATTAATACTGAGCATCAGGAAAAGACAGCTAAAGTTCCTGGGACATGCAATGAGGAAGGAGGGCTTGGAGAGCTTGATACTAACAGGCCAGGTAGAGGGAAAAAGAGACAGAGGAAAGCAGCAGATATCATATTTGAAGAGCCTGAGCAGGTGGATAACCGAACGGGGGTTGCGTAGTGTAACAGGAGAAAGCAGGCTAAGAGCCACCAGGGATCGGGAGACGTGGAAAGCTATGATCTCCTACGTCCTGAAAGGACAAGGCACATAGAAGAAGAATATGTATTGTAGGTAAATTTTACATATAAAGATGTATTGCTAGCATTTGTACTCTAAAAATGCATTCTTTATACCATTGTAGTATTTTGTTTGGGGTGTCACTATTTGCCCATAGCTGGGACCCTGACATGTACTAGTACTCTGAGACAGGGTTGACCTGGAAACAACAGCAATTAAAAAATGATTCCACACTTTAAACCTCCAATCTCTTGATCAATCTCTTGAGACAGAATGTAGTTTGTATCACTGGTGCCCCCTAGGTACGAATTCGCACGAGATACTAGATTAGCAACTAGATCCCACCCTCTTACAGTAAAACCGATAAGATGTAACCGCAATTTCTACTCCAACAGCTTCTTTTCTCGCACTTCCCGCCTGTGGAATTCCCTTCCACATGATTGCTTCCCCGACAGCAACAAACTCCAGCAGTTTAAATGTAAGGTCAACAGACACCTCCAAACACACTAACTCGCATCCATTCTCTCAAACACTCTTCCCATCTGCTCAACCCTCAGCCTCGGTATCCTTACCCGTTTAACACCCCCCTTCTGACATTTCCTATATCTAACCTCTCTTTCTCTTCACCTTCCCCTATGTAACCCCCTGCGCAATAGTGGCAGTGGAATGCCTTGCTTGGGGTGAAATGATTAAAACAAAAATCATTCCCAGTGCATGATTATATTTGTGCTGCTGAGGTGCCTACCAGTATTACAGTATTGTATCTGTGCACTCTATCAAGCATTATATTGTCATGCTCCAGTTCTTTTCAAAGGATCATGTTAGTATCTGTGCACTCAAGCTAACTGAATATGTCTAAGTTAATTTTACCACATTGCTCAAGCCACATAATGGTGGCCTAGGATTATGTCACTTGTTTGCATCAGGGGATAAGCTGAGAATTGTTGCATGTAGAAGTTGTAAGTTGATGAAAAGTATTTCTGTTTGTGCTTGATAAAAGAAAATAGTTGAGATGAAAAGGACCTGTGGTGAACAGGAAGTTATCTCCTCAACAACTTAAAACAGAATGACATATTTGGGTATCTGCACATGGTTCCATGCAAATCTTCCGGTTGAAAAACAATTTAAAAAGAAAATGTATATATTAACCAATCAGAGAACAGAAAAATATATTTGAAATTGATCCACTTTTGTTTTCCAAAAATGTATAAGTATGTATGAGTTTGCCTCTCTTCAAAGTCAGGTGAACTGTATTGGCTTACCCTCTTAATCTCTCTCTCATGCTGTGTCCTTTACTTCTTCTTCTTCTAAGAACATTTTATAAAGACAGACACAAAGTAGAAAACACAATGAAACTATAACCACGCTCCGGCATACCCACATATCGTCATTACTTCTTTCATAAATTCAACTAACATTTTTCTTGACAAGACTATTATGAACTCTTCTTACCAACTTGTACCAGACATATAAGCATTGCTATAATTTTGTATAAAACATAATCATTTAATGCTTATATAAATGATTATTTTATATACCATCTTGATTGTTCTTATTTTCACACATCACTTAAAGTGGACTAACATAACAAGGCCAAATTTAAACTGACAAAAAGTCCTTCAAATGATCATCAACAGACAGAGAGATTTTAGTAATTTGTAGGGGCAGAATATATCCACAAGTCCTGTATCCCACTGGGGGTCTTTGAGACTCCATATATACTGAGGGTATAGCAGCAGTGGATGTATACAGGGCAAAATAGTCTGACAGAGTCGTCCATCTCTTTTCAGGATTTTCCTTCTCTTAGACTGGTCAAGGTAAGAGAACCCAGTTTACTCTGTTATTTAACCCATAGCTGGAAAAAAGGGGAAATTTATATCTTTTTCCAAGACACTAATGCAAAGTAAACAAAACAGAATTGTCCAAAAAGTGGGATTGGCATTTCAAGTTCAGATCTCTTTTGAGAAAATTGTATTCGCTTGAGGTTTAATACCAGGGAAGATGGGGCTCTCTAGCTTTAGTTGGAAACCAGCCGAGGAGAAAAACATATCTGAATACAAAACTGATTGAGTGTGGAGCAATCAGTTCTTCTACTGTCAAAACTTACTTGCGATAGAAACCACAGTGGAAACATCTAACGATGTAATTGTGGCCTGATACTCCACGGGGAATCTACAAGGTTGACAGACCACAACGCACAGTCATAGAATGCTGAATTATGTCACTTGCTTCCTTACCTTCATGTCAAGTGTTCAAATCGGGTCAGTATTCACTTAGTAAATTTTATGGATCTGTTTGCATAAACATGATAGATGTCATAGACAGAGAAAAAGGCAGAAAATGCCACATTGTTAATTATTAGAGACAAGATTTATTATTGCATTCAGTGTAAGACAAACTTTCTGCATGAACTTATTTAACAACTTGATTCGAATTCATGAAAAAAAAAAAAAGAAGGTTAATCAGGGCATATGGGTATTGATGCGTGTAGAAGTTGTGGGTTGATGAAAAATATTAAATAAAATGGGAGTGTCACATGTACCATATCAAGATAGTTTGACAGTGGATGCGTGTTAATTTTAATATATACTAGAAATACCTGCAAAAAAGGCTTACGGCCTATCCCGTTGAATACACCGGTTCTCGATCGATCAAAGAAGTTGAGCCTGGTCAGTACTTAGATGGGTGACCGCTTGGGAATACCAGGTGCTATAAGCGTATAGTGACGGATGTGCGTTGTGGTGCAGTGCAGCTAAATTTGATCTTATCCATTGTACCAATTATTTACTTTTCAAAGCCAGAGGTATCTCTTGGTTTTAAATTAGAACCTTTCCATATCTTTTTGCTCTTGGCATATTTCTTCTTCTTCAGGACGTAAGTGATCATGGCTTTCCACATCTTCCTATAACTTGTAATTCTTAACACTCTTTCTATTGTTACCTTTCTAGAACCCTGTCCTATCATCCATTTGCATATATATATATATATATATATATATTAAGTATATCATGGATTGCTTTTCCTTGTTTCACTTTTTCCTGGTTATTCCCTGTGAGTATCCTTCCACATTACGTACCCCAGGAAATTCAGCTGTTTTTCCTGTTGCTAAATATTAGTTTACTTTTCGTTTCCATCCTCTCCAAAATCTCGTTGATGCTCACATGTTCATATTATGGTATCCTCAGCATCCTTCTGTAGAACCACGTTTCGGTTGCTTCAAGTTTTTCCTTCATCTTTGATGGGATTGTCCAGTATTCGATGCCATATTGAAGGACAGATATCTCATAACAATCCAGTACTCTTTTCTTTGTTTCCAATAAAATTTTCCTGTTTTTCTCGCAATACTCTACTTAGCTTTTGAAATGTACCCTTGGCCATGCCAATAGACCTTCAATGAAAACAGTGCTTTCCACCTCATTCTATCAAGAAACTGCTCGATTTTATTCAACTTGAGATATTCTTGAGCGAGTACGGGATCTTAAACTCTTGCATTGGTCCGACGAATTTCTTAAGTGACGGAGATGTGTTGGAAAGAATCGTGCATTAGTGAAACAATGCAAGAGACATGTACGAGGTGTTACAATATACTAGTTATTCAAAAGCTTTTTTACGAGTATATAAAATATACCGTAAAAAATTTCTAAACTGTAGAACAAGAGCAGAATTACAAGAGTAGACGGTTATTTTTTTAAAAGCGCTCAATGCACAATCCAAAGAACGACAATGGCGTAGCTTGGATTAAGAAATCCAACAAAGGTGACTTCGATGTCCCTCAAGGGTCGTTTGATGATGCTGAGTTTTCAGAATTGATGAGCTTATATATACTGAGGAAGATCAACAACTTAGTCCATATCGCCAGCCACGGCCTGTACAGGGATGTCGGACTAATAATAAAGCTTGATAATAGAAGATCCAATCACAAAACCAGAAAACTAATTTTCAGGCTCATCAAGAATCTCGGGTTTGATACTGAGATTGACATGAATAGAAAAGAAGTACAATATTTTAATGTTGACTTTAATCTACACACCGACACAGTTTTCTCTTATATGAAACCCAACGCGAAACTGAAATAAGCGAATGCTACCTCCAACCACACTGCGAGCGTAATCAAGCACATTTCTAAAGAAATTCTTCTTCCAAAGAACTGTTTGAAGAATAAAAGAAATAATAGGAACGGGTGTTGAAAGAGAAGGGGTATAAAACCAAGTTTGTATTTAAACCTCAAATGAACCAGTAAATGAAGAATAATGATAGAGTAAGAAATATCATTTGGTTCAAACCCGCTTTCAATTTGGAGGTGAAAACTACTATAGGGAAGATATTATTTTAATGTTATGCAAACACTTCCCCAAATCCTTTCAATTACATAAGATCTTTAATAGAAACACTGTAAAATTAAGCTGTAGCTGTAACGGTAATTTGGAAAATGCTATAAAGAAACAAAATACAAGGAATTTCAAGGCTAACATACAAAATGAGAGTGTAGTGATTTGTATAACTGCACGGACAAAAGTAAATGTTCGCTGTAAGGAGCCTGTGTAACGGAAGGACTGGTGCATAAAGGGGAAGTGGAAAAATTCTAAAAGACAGAAAATATTTATGAGGGATGCACGGAAGGCAGTTTCAAAAGATGGTACAACCATAAATCATCGTTCAAGTTAGGAAAGCACAAGAATTGTACCAGACTCACCAGCAACGTGCTAAAAAGAAAGAAAAAATACACCCCCACAACAGTAGAAATACAACTCCATCCACAAACAGAAGCCCTTTTGTGAAATGGGATATATTAAAGGAAGTAAAGCCTTAAAGCATTAGAAATAAAGTTAGAAGGTTGTGCCAATTGGAGGAACTGGCTATAACAACATACCCAGACCAGGAAAATTTATTGAATGAGAGACCTGAGGTAATGACGGGATGCTATACATGCAAAAATGTGTATCCTCGGCCTGTACCAACCCAGTTGAGGAATATATATATATATATATATATATATATATATATATATGTGTATGTGTGTGTGTGTGTGTGTGTGAGTGTATCTATATGTATGTGTGTACATATATATTTTTCCTTCCTGTCACGTCCGATTACCCTCACTCTTGCTCGTCCCGCACCCTTCGGTGAGAATTCAGGCAGTCGAGTATATAAAACAAAAAACAAAAAATGTGCTAAAAATACTGTTTGGCCTCATTGCCTGATTAGACCTATTTGTTTGAGACCTGTGTAGCAAGTGAGTGGTGAATATTTCGTCTTTTAATATATATATATATATATATATATATATATATATATATATAGAGAGAGAGAGAGAGAGAGAGAATTAATATAAGAAAAATGTTTGTCACTTAACTGATTGATGTTACCTTCAGCATTCCGATTCCAGAGATCTCACAGACAGACCCATCCGTCCACTCTTCACGAGGTACCAGTAATTATATATTATTTAACTTTTACATTAGAAAATGTAAATAACTACTACAAAATTATGCATTTTGTTTCGATGTTGAAAAAACGATGTCTCCTCAAGTAGTTACTAATGGTCGTAAGGAATGCTTTTATTTACAAATTTTTTTATGAAGCATCATTTCACTTTCTGTTTGTGGAAAGTTTTCCGTACAAGGTAAAATGTTTAATGAAGAATCAAGAAAAAAGAAAAGAAAAGAGAATAAGAAATACTATTGAGAAAATAGATTGTAAGAGGCAAAAGGAGAGACGTATAAGAATATAATTACAACGAGACAAAGGAAGTGGAAAGCAAAGAAAACAAAAAAAAACAAAAAAAAAAAAACAAACAAAAAAACAAACAAATGGGAAAATATTTAGAAACGTTTAAGCCAATGAAATAATGTTGAAGATCATAATTCAAATTTGAACGGAAATGCGGTGCAACATTAAGTTACAGTGTTGCAATTAAAATTTTATGGCACTTTAATGAAATCACAAACTCAAACAAAAAAGTTTTTTCATAGAACATAAAATTAAGAATATGTTAAAAAGCAATATAAAGACTAATTTAAACCGACTTAATATTATAACTTATAATAAAAATAAATATTAAACAATATATATAAATATTAAATTCGAAACTACTATCAGTATATTAAGAGAAAGAATGATAAATCTAAAAAGCTACTACATGGTTAAGCATATTATCAGTAACTAGCAGTATAGCCCGGCGTTGCTCGGGTGTAATGAAAGCTTTAAAACTAATCCATGATCCTGGAGCTCAGACTCAGCCTAAAGAATATTTGTGTGAAGTTTGTTGAGAATCAGATAAAAATTGTGGATTTGTATAAAAAAAACATACAGACAAATAAACACACACACAAACATCTTGCCTTATGGATTGTCTGCACTATTGTAAGAACTGCAACCTTGAAACTTCTGAATATCGTTTCTTATGTCTTTGCTATGAGTGTATCAAATTTGATTAGAATCGGACCGCTCCTTCCATAACCTGATTTTTTCGATTATCGATTTTCGATATTTATCGGGGGTACCTCGACACAAAGCCTAGCTAAGAACACTCGCAGACAACTGTGTAAATTTTCAAGAAAATCGGTTCAGCCGTTTCGGAGTCTAAAAGTAACGGACACACACACACAGTTCCATTTATAAATAAGTTTAAATTACTGAATACAATATAATACCTAAAACTACAATAGATCACAAATGGTCATATAATGTAGATAAAAAGATAATATAACATAAAAAGAGAGGTTATAAGTTAGAAAATTTTAGCATATTGTAAAGTGAATACTTTATGTTTACAATTTATTGTAGTTTCCTGTCTTTGATTTAATAAGTCACTATTAATAATTTGAATTTTCTCTTGCAGACAGAGGAAGCATGGTGTGTTCACTAATCTAGAGATTCTAGCTTGTTTGAGAATTTTCTATTTAACTTTAGGTGTTTTATTCTTCCCTTTTAACTCAAAACTATTTAGAAATCGAAATCATATTTTGTTTGTCCGTATTAGTAAAGGATGAGAGATGATTATAAAACCGTTTTTTTTAAATTGTACTACCAATATAAATTTTAGTAACCCTTGAATTTTCCACTGACGAGATAGAACACATATGCACAAGAGATTTTGTTAAACACTTGTTAGAAAAAGAGCATTGGTCGGGATTTGTACACTTTCATAGGTTATTTCTACGGAACAAATTAAGAGCAGCATTAGAATTACGGTTACTATTCTTATATAAATTCAGTATTTTGTTGTTATGTAATATAATTATTTTCTCTAAATTATTAATGCAATTATAACTTTACTATGTTCTTTTTTGTCATATTTAAATTAGACAAGTACTCAGTTCTATTATTTCCACGTGTGGGAATTAAAACTGAAAATGAAGAAGAACTTGATATAACATGGAGTATAGTAAAAAAAAAAAAAAAAAAAAGCCAAACCACACAATGATGGTGATGTTTGCAGATTGTGTCAGGAGGAAAAGTTAGCTATACTACTGTTTCCAGAACAAAAAAAATTACCGAATGAAAGATCAGAAGTAATATCTAGATGTAATCATACCTATAAATAGGTTAAGTTCATAGAAACATAGATGAAAGTGTTTTACGATACTTAAGTAACTCTTCACTAATTAAAAAAAAAAATCGGTTGTTTGAAAATTTCAGTCGCACGTTCGTAAAAAATTCCTCTTTGTACGTTTGAAAAACGTAAAATTGGTTATTATAAATCGCCTAGGTTAGGGAAATAACTCATTTTCAAATGAAAAATATATAAATCTATATTGTGGTGGACGAAGCGTCCACTTACTAATTTAGATTTATGAGTCGACTCGACGTAACTGGGAGTGAAATAAAGCCGGACAATATGAAAGAACGAGTAAGGCGAAAGTAACCAGAAAAACAATGTATTGACAAAGGTTACATGGGGTTGAGAGAGCATGCATAAGAAAGTGAAAAGGAAAGAGTCATTCCCCTTCGTCTGTTCGTAGAAACAAAATAAGATGTATGAAGTTTTTTCTCTAGCTGAAAGAAAGGTTTGTAACAATTGTTAAGATTATCGTAAAGAGTTCAAAGTTCAAATCCTTGATGAAGAAAGTCAGACAGAAGACAAAGTTCTGTGTCTGTGTGTGCGTTGAGTAGAGAGAGAGAGAGACTTACATGCGAATGTAGCAGTCGGTGGATTTCTACTGACGAAGGTTGGAAAAATTGCGGATTTATGTGTAGGAAGTTATTTTATGTAAAGTCCTGTTTGAATGAAAGTTAATGTGCATAGTGTTAATGTAGGAGAAGAAAAGTAAAAGAAATTTTGCGCCACTAATTGCTACCCGCAATTAGTGCGCGTCTGTTTGTGTGAGTTAGGAAGACATGTTTGTTCTTGTCCCGGGACGAAATCTTAACTAGTGTACCACGTGATGTTTTCCGTTTTTATTAGCATCGTTTTTGGCGAGAACCAGTCATCACGTGGACGGCGAGTGACCATGCGTGTGTGTGTGTGTGGGTGTCAATGTATGAAACCCCACAATATATAGTAAATTACTTTGTAGGTTATTTAAAGCTAGGAAATATCTTTACATGGTAAGATTCTTTTGTGAGTGGGGGTAGATAATAATGCTTTAGTGATATAAAATTTACTAATTAATCCATATCTAAGGGAAAAATCTTTTGAAAGGGCATTTGCGCGGCGCGTAAGTGAAGATAAAAACCCCGCCTGGAATTGGAACTTGGCTCTTAAATTAACAATTCCGAATTCTTATCCATTGCAGCACCCGTACATTCAAGCTTACAAGGTCTGAGATTGTAGCTGTCAGGGAAGCAAGTAAATGGAAGGGAATTCCATAGGCGGGAAGTGCGAGAAAAGAAGCTGAAAGTGTAGAATTTGCGTTTACATATTATTGGTTTCACAGTAAATGTATATATAAATAAAAAAATGGACATTGTAGTCAATACCCAGATGCGACCATCTGTTTCATGTTTAAACAAAGTCCTCTTAAACACTGGGCGTTGACTTCAATATTCACTATATATATATATATATATATATACTAGTATAGTGTAGGTATGGATGAATTAAAATTCCGTATCCCCAAAACACTCTTCTTAAAAAGTGCTCAATACATCAAAATAGCTACTTCCTTTTGTAGTGATATAACATATTTATGTTATATATATATATATATATATATGAAAAATATGGTCATGCTCTTAAATAGCTTCACCAGACTAAAAATTTTATATGGATGTCATACATATTACCAAACCCGTTCAGAATTATCTAAACTGTCAATTTTATACAAACACTTGCATTGTAGTCTGGTGCTACATAATCATAAACAAAGAACAGACGCTACATAATCACATAACAGAAAGCACATCGCTTGATTACTTTCAACCGCAGCAACAGTTAAACTGGATATAACGTGTAACTTGAAGTGTAAATAATGACGTAATCAAGTTGTTGACGTTCCATGCGTTCAATACGTTCAAGTGAAAACACTCATCAATACTCGAAAGAGCGATAACAGCTGGTACTTTTAAGAAACCTATTTTCCTGAAAATTGTTTTTAAGCTAAATATCTTACAAATTTTAAATGAAGGCAGCATTGATTGCTTGGTCAATAAAAATAGAATGTATGTTTTCTCATAAGGAAACAGTAATTCCATTATCATATATATAATGCTTCAGAAAGGAATGTATGTGGAATATGCACATGGGCTATAAATATAGATTTACATATATTTTATACTTAACATTTTTAAGTTATTATAATGTAATTTCATACTTTTTTTAAACTATTATATTGCATTCACTCTATTCAATTTCTCATTTCTCAGTTTACCCGAGATGGGATAGAAAGTAATAGTTTGGGAGAGACATGAATACACCCAAGTACAAGTCCCTACTTTATTCACACACACACACACACACACACACTAGAGGTGGGAAAGTGAGTAATTATGAATATTTAACAAGGAAAATGACAGTGATGTCTTGAATTCAAATTCAAGCTGAGATCATTTATTTTCAATTTGAACTAATATTAATAGGAAAGGCATGAACCTATTTTTCCTGAGTTATGTCTCATCACCAGGTATTTTTTAAAAAAAATTCATGGTATGTGTGTGTGTGTGAGAGAGAGAGAGAGAGAGAGAGAGAGAGAGAGAGAGAGAGAGAGAGAGAGAGAGAGATTGTCATTAGGTAAACCACTGTCTCATATGTACCTTACAGTCAAACTGTAAGACGGACTAAATAATAATAATAATGATGATAATGATGATATAACACTTACAGAAGAGTACGATTTAAAAAAACAGAAAAGATAAAGTGTTAAACAATATTTAGCAGTATGTCTTTTGAAATTATGTTTAACAATTGCATACAATATAACAAAGATTAAAAAAATGCAAGTCTTTGTACTAACATTGTCTTGAGAAAAACATTTGTACTTTAAATCCACGCAAGAAAACAAATGAAACGCAACCAACGTGAATTGAATGCAATTAAAATGTCAGTAACATGATGGGGTTGGACTCGTTTTGAAAATTTCAGTTTGTTCCACAGACGTTTCTAACAGTGAAACGTTTTATTTTTTCAATGATCTCTAGCTATCTATATCCACTTAAATGCACTTTTCTTGTGAGCCATGTTGTACTTGATATATATATATATATATATATACACACTCTAGAAACAATTTTAGATATTCTACAATTTCATGAGTTATACGTATTTCACAGCAAACCTGCTGCTCGTCAGACCCAAATGATACAACAGTTAATATTCAGAATAATCCAGAAAAGAAGCACATCCAGACACTCACGTGCCCATATCGAAAATAGATATTTGTAATGGTAATCTAATAAAAACATTTCTTCGCCCATTAAAAAAAAAAAAAGGAAAGGAGAACTAACTGCTTTTAAGGAGAAAGGAAGTTAAAGTTCACGTCTTAGATCGACACCAGCATCTATTGCAATTCATCTGCTTTCTTAGAAAAATATGACATGGAAGTTTAACATTAAATTTAGTTTTAAAGATAATGGGATGTATTTAAGGGATAAAAATGAAAGGTAAATCATACTTTTTAATAAAATTAAAACCCCACTTTATATTATCCATATCTATATATTTTTCCCCACTCCCACCCAAATCCAATTCTACATTCTATATTGATATCTATATTTATAACAGTGACGAGAGTAGGCGTTGTGTAAGTATTTGCAATGTAAATTCATCATATGTTTATTATTATTCTTTAAACTACTTGAGTGAAACCGGGCTAAACTGCTAATATTTAATAAAGTAAATCGTAAAGAAATTCATTTTTAATGAAGTAAATTGATATATAAAAGAATAATTCAATGAAACACTCTTGTTTAATCATTTTTAATAAGGTAAATCCAAAAATAAAAATCATACTGAAGCAGTTCTTTGATTTTAATTATTTTTAATAAAGTAAATCAATATTCTAAATTATTTTTTATTAGAAATAATTTAATAATGCTCCTGTGGCATGGTGCAGAGTTTTGTTGGCAGACAGAATATTCCAGTAGCCACCCTCTTAATTAAGGGCAGCACTACCTCCTCAAGCCACTTGATGTAAGCCTCCATGTTGAATTTGAGACCCTCATCAACAAATTCGATAGTTTTTTTTTTCTTATCAGAACAATCAGGGGTGAGTTTTCCGACTTTCCGTACCTTCGTACTCACCATTAGACTCATCCAACTTTTCCCGAAACCTCTGTATTGGCCTCATTGACACCCAAACCCATTGAAATGCTCGTATTAGAGCTTTCGGTGCGAATGCCAAGCAATAAGCTTGCCGTTTCAAAATTTCTGGCGAAGTGAATTGCGTCACTGTGCTATTTTTGTGCAGTTCAGTTGACATAAGCAAAAGCAAAGAAAATTCACAACATTAAAAATATAAAATGGTGACAATTTACTCATCACATCCTGTAAAATACATCTTCTATTGTAACGTAATCATGTATAATAATGGATTATATGCAATATAATTAAATAATTCAATTAGTGAAAATAAATAAATACAATGAATCTAAATACAAATTAGATACAGGTCATGAAAGATCATTCTATTTTAAATCAACAATATTTTACATTAATTGCTAACATCAACTTGAGATTTTTCTTGTCAAAAAGTTGAATTGGATTGGATAAAAAATATTGGATTTTATATTGCGTTTTTTCGAGACTCGGCATGCGCAAAACAAATACACGGACGAAAAAAAAATGTCCGATAATGACGTCAAAATCCGGGAAAATTTGTCATCATTTAACAATCAGTTGTGTTTAGTTTAATTTGAATCATATATAAATTTAGGTAGAAAAAAGGCAAATGTTGATTAGATAAGGTAGTGAGGGTCACAAAGCTCAGCCTGAGTTCCCCAATCAGGCTCGGGCCTCGTAATTAGTAGTTCGTATGGAGGACGCACCGTCCCTGCATAGCAGTGAAAGTGTTAATAAAGTACATGGACAAACAGATAAAATCAGTTACTTAAAAAAAAAAAAAAAAAATGGAACAAAGAAAAAGTAACGAAAATATAAAAAAGCTTCTTTTGATATTTATGTAAACCTGTAATTGCCCTGCTTAAGATACTTGTAAAACGTAATTGCGCCTTGTTTAAGACTGCCTTGTAAAATTGCAGTTTATTGTCAATCGCGATATGAGTCGAGTTAAGAATCCTTATTACATACTTGTAAAATCTGAAAAACAAAACCTAGTTAGAAATTGAAGAGAATAGAAAGGAAAAATCTATTTTCGCATTGTTTATTCAAAAGTAGCTCATAAGCTTTGGTTTTTCGGCCGGTAGAAGTGAAAAATAGGGATAGCCAAAACAAGATTGTCAAAATTTTTAATGAGGTTAAGAAGGTTAAAGTTTTAACTATGGGAATAAAAACGAATTATAAATCTCACTGAAATTGGGATTCCCAAGCTGGAAGCTAGATTTGCTGACGTAATCAGTTGAATCAAAAAGTGGAGGGTGAAGAGAGATTACATCAGAGGTAATATTTTTACCTCATTGGTTGAACCAAAACGTCCACCTCGAAATGTGGAGGTGGAAGTAATCTCATTGGTCAAAGATTTGATTTGTATAGATACCCAGGACCCAGCCCGCACCGCCCAAGAAAATTTGGGACAAGTATAAAAATCGAGACCTGAGTAGAGTCGACGTCCAGTCGGTTCTCAGCCCAGAGATGTAACGACTGAGGGAGGGGTGTTCCCAAACGGGAACCATGACGAAAAAGACTGGTCGCTTCCCATAGAGCTTTGGGCTGAAGATGTAAAGAAAGAGTTAAAGTCGAATAATGCGCCTCCGATAGAGTCCTGACTGAAGATGTATCGAAACAAAATGAGCCGAGAAATAGTTAAAGTAGCTGAAAGGAGATTTTTCATTGCCGAGCAAAAGAGACAAGACGAATTTACCACCGCCTCACAGAGATCCCACTTCGGCTATTTCCGTAAAGCTTCGATAAAGAGCCCTGAAAAGATTTTCTTTTTTTAAAAAATAATTTGGAAAATTGAAAGCTCTGATTATTCTAAACGAAACCTTTCGCTCCGTCGTGAAAATTAAATTCGACGACTGTACATTCCGCTTCTGATGCTAATTATTTTTTACTAGCAGTATAGCCCGGCGTTGCTCGGGTGTAATGAAAGCTTTAAAACTAATCCATGATTCTGGAGCTCAGACTCAGCCTAAAGAATGTTTGTGTGAAGTTTGGTGAGAATCGGATAAAAATTGTGGCTTTTTATAAAGGACATACAGACAGATAAACAGACACACATACAAACATCTTGCCTTTTATATATATATATATATATATATATATATATATATATATATATATTATCGATTTTCTGCACTATTGTAAGAACTGCATCCTTGAAACTTCTGAATATCATTTCTTATGTCTTTGTCTATGAGTGTATCAAATTTGATTAAAATCGAACCACTCCTTCTATAACCCGATTTTTTTGATTATCAATATTTATCGGGGGTACCTCGACACAAAACCTAGCTAAGAACACTCGCAGACGCTTATAGTACACCCGTGTAAATTTTCAAGAATATCGGTTCAGACGTTTCGGAGTCTATAGGTAATGGACACACACAAACACAGAGACACATACACACAGACAAAGTTCCATTTATAAATAAGTTTAGATGTGTATATATATATATATACACATCTAAACTTAGATATATATATATATATATATTTTTCCGCAACTTTTCCGCAACTTATCCAGGCTTCTTCGACATTAATTTTTTTTTTTTTTGATACCGTGTTTTAATTTATCAACACAAGTGTACAGGTGTGTCCGGTCTGGTTTGAGGTGGTAGAGAAACGGCTACCGGGTTTTCAACGTGTCTTTCCTGAGATCAAAATACACAGCGTGGGCAGGAAAGTTCACCGTATTAATAGACGTCTTGAAGACCAGCTGCTGTGACGAGACCATCACAACTCGTGACCAGAGAGCGTCGTCATAATTGATGCTGTGTAACGGTGACACATTTATATCTTCTGTCTTATATGCGAAGTTGAAATATCCGGAAAGCTAGTATTACCCGAACTTAATTTCATTATACTGTACTATTAGATACAAATAGAGAATGATGTTTTCTCAAATATATGGTATATGATGTTGTTTTCTCTACGGCAAGAAAAATATCAGATGTTGCAGTTCAAACTCTGAAACCTTGCTCACAAGTAAACAGATCATATGGTAGTTCATAATGTTACTAGTTATGGATGAGTTGTATATCTTATGACAACATCTGCACAACTTTGGAATGAGTTTGTGTATAAGTATGTTATTTCACTAAATTAAATGGAATAACTTTTCATTCATAGTAGTGGTGTTCTAATTTATTCTTGCCCTCTTTTCTTTTCTCAAGCTATTTGAACACAAGAGAGGTTAATTTCAAAACAGAATCAAAGGGTTAATACTCAGAACTGCTGTGAATTATTGACAAAATGAAAAAGAAAACGCAGAGGGAAAAGTGCTGAAGATCAAATCTTATCAAAATAAGAGACAGATCAGTTTCATAAAATTTTGAAGATTATAAAAGTGGAAGGCAACCGAGGAGCCAACCGAGGAGCCAACCAAAATTCTGAGGGGGACTTGGCCTCATTCTGCACCCCATAGAATTGCCACTAAACATCCGTTTGCTACATATAGCACCATAATTGATTTGGGTGTATCAGACTCGTGTTGTGATTAAAATAAAATGCAAAAAATAAATGCATACAAAATAAATCTTTATAACGATAATACAGAAGACTAAGGTCAAAGTTCTAGTTTCAAGAGTTCAAGTGTAAAAATAATGGTGCATACTAGAGATCAGCCAGTCAGTTAATTGCCATACGTGATACAAGCTTGGGTATATCATGTTTCTTTCGAGACATGACTGACTAGGCAAGTGATTTTGTCACTGTAGGTTGTCATTACTTTCTGCGTTAGACCGTTTGCCATCCAAGGCTATAGAATCCAATCTGTCCTGCTATTCAACCCAAAGCTGGAGGGAGAAGAGGTGGATTAATATATTTCCTAAAGGTATTTGTGCGTCAGTGCATGCAATAAATTCAACTAGAATCCGAACTCGACTATTTGACTTCTCATTCTGATACAATATCCATTACATCACAACGCACATACAAGTGATAGAGAGACACAAAAAAGAAAGAGCTCAGAGGAAATAAATATGTATGTATGGTGTTTTTCTAAGCGTAACTTAAATGTGGTACTGTAGTGAACAAAACAAGTTCTAGATTTAAAAATTCAATTGCTAAGCACTGACTCATTGATTTTGTTAGAAATAAACGAATTTACTCGAATTACAAACTTTGCTTAACACAAACAAAACTCGCTAAATTTTAGACCACAATGCGAAATGTTTTTTGGCCAATAGAAAACTTAGAAACATTTAAAAACAAAATAGAAAGGCCAGAATCACATGCGGGAGTGAATTCCCAAATGACCTTTCCGAGCCCCACAAACGAAATAAAAGACGGAGCAAGCTCGACCGTCACCAGGGAAAAAGGATACGAGCATAATTAACACATCCCTTGACAAACGTCAAGCGATCGCTGTTATTGTCTTTATCTTTCTTTCTCATCTCTCACCTCTTTCCTTTTCACCATTCACTCTAAACGATAACTTCAAAGACAATCCTATCCAACAATAAGCGCTCACTACTCAGTCGTATTTATTCTAGTGAGACAAACTTATTAACTATTACACTATTTCTTTGAAGTAATCAATGTATGTATGTATGTATGTATGTATGTATCCAAATGTAGGCGTTATCGCTTGAGAATGTGAGTGAATAAAGCTATGTTTGTTTATTAAAATATTGTAGCCCTCTAAAGTCGCTAGCTCGTCGTGCAAGTGTCGTATTTCGTCCCTAGGTATGTTAAGATGACCGCAGCATCGGAGGATGGATAAAAACTATCCTTTAGCTTTTTAGTTATTTCTCATATCGTTACATTGAAACTATAGGGAGACGGTTAATGTTTATTAATTCGGCCTTGTGTCATACATAACCGAATTCCCTACAACTTAGGATTATTCGCTGTCATCACAAGATTGTAGAGTGGAATGTGTGGAACTACAGAAGTATATCTTTTGTATGTTTAAAGAGAAATTTATTAATGGAAAGAATAACATGAATTGGTAGAAGTTAAACGTTCATTAAGAAAAAGTGAGGAGTTAAGAGTATCAAGAGTTCGTAGTAGTAACTTGTTGGAAAGAGTTTATGTGTACGTAGGCAGGAACGTATGTGTGCATATGAGTATGAGCGTTTGTTGGGTAGGAGTGTCTTTGAAGTACTCTCTCAGGGTGAATGACGAAAAAGGAAGGTGAGAGGCGAGAGGTGAGAGAGAAAGATAGAGAGGCAATAATAATAACGATCACTTGACGTTTGTCAAGAGTACGTGTTAACAACCCGTCATCTTAACTCTCTGACAACGGTCAAACTTGGCCTGTCTTTTATTTCGTTTCAGAATTCACTCCCGGATGTGATTCTGGCCATTCCATTTTGCAATGAAGTGTGAAATTTCGCGAGTTTTTTGTGGGCTAAGCAAAGTTTGTAAATTAGAGAAAATTCGTTTATTTCTAACGATGAGTCAGTGTTTAGCATTTGATTTTTTTTTTTTTGTTTATCTACAATATATTGTTCACTACAATATATACATCTATAGATTCGTTTCGAAAACTGCGTTTGGTTTCTTATTGGTTCGCGGTCTTATAGACTGGTTGTGAAACCTTTCTGATTGGTTGGTCGAACTATGTATTTTTTTTAGAGATGGTAGAATTTTAATGTTTTTGTTCTTTTTTGTTTATTTCTTTTCTTATATCCTAGTTGTGAATGCTTTCTGATGTGTTAATCGCAATATGGCATTGTAACCTGGCGATTCTGATTATTATCTGTATATTTTTAGAAATGGCGAAACTTGGCCTTCTTTTTATTTATTTATTTTTATTTAATTATTTTTCTATGATAGATACCCACCACTTTTTGTTGTAAAAAAAAAAAGGAAAAAAAAAAAAAAAGAAAAAAAAAGAAGGAAAGCCTAGCACAATGAAAAAGGCAACAAACTTAATAAAAACAAAGTTTTATCCTCAAAATGTTTGATATTATTATTAAGAAGAAAGACTAAAGTGTCTTTATTATTTTATTAATTTTTAAAATCTTTTCTAGCGCGTTCGAAATTGGGGTTAAAAATCTTTTCATTTTTTTTTTGCGTCAGTGGTCGATGTAATATTTGCGATTCGTGTTTTTGCGCTTTTTCCAGTCAAAAACATTCATTTGGAAATTCTTGCAAAAATCAAATAATTGCCTATTTTAATGAAACTTTCAGGACTTATTCACAAATGAAGGAAATTATTTTTTCAATTTTGTCTTTTATAAAATCTTGGTATTCTTTTTCATATGTCAACTTCACAAATCCATGAAATATCGAAAAGTTAAAGTTTCATCACTAAATTAAATTAAAAAATGAAATAAAACTATGACATTATTTAATTAGAAAAAGCTTTTAATTGCTTTTATGAATAATATTCATTAAAGATAATATTGTCTTAGAAAAAATTCGTTGAATAATGAATTTTTGCAAGAATTGTTTTCATTCGTTTTCATTTTAATCATAATAATTTATAAATTTTCTAAAATTCTGCTTTACTTTCATTCTGGTAGGTGATATTGTTATTAAGTGAAAACTATATTTACTAATCAAAAATTGAAAACCTTAATACAAGTAGTTTTGCATCAAGATTTTAAAAATATAAATATTCCGATTTTGTAAGTATGGTAGATCATACATATTATCATTATAAAGTCATGTTTTAAGAATTGTCTTCCCCTTAAAATCAATAAAACAAAACGTTTATTTAGAATTCGTAAATTTATGTGATATTCTGTTCCACTATACTGAGCTTTTCAACACGTCAGGCTATCAATAAATCAATCAACATGTCAGAATAAACCAGACCCCTTGGTTAAGAAATGTTTGTATACTATGCCTTATGTTATAAGCAAGTGATATTTGTTTCAAATCAGATTAACTTTACATTTGCTAATTTTCCTCAAATAAAGTGTCACAAATGTTTTATTTTTGCACGATTTTTAAAACCGAGAATTAACTTTTGTTTACAAATGGGTCAAAATGGCTAATTTTAATTATTTTACTGAAAACAACCTGAACATCTTTTGATTCTAATCAATATAATTTCTATTTGAAATACACCAGCATACTGGAAACAGTAAATTTATTCGTTTAGCTTTCAATTAGAGCTAAAACGAAAGCTTCATTAAAAAAAATCATTTTAAAAAATAGGTATCGGAAATTAGTAGAGGTAAATTCTTTATGACCACAAATGATAACAAAAAATATTGCATGTAAATAAAGTTAGTGAAAATGATATCTTTATGTGATGCACATTATATTGAAACTGAACTGTTGAATATTTTCGCAATTACCAGCGTCAGGTTCGCCCCATTTACTAACTTGTTTATCTTTTAAAGTTACATCTTTTTTTGCGACTTGTGGCAATCTTTATATTGTGGTTTATCACCACATGGATTTGCCAGTTTTGTCAAGAAGACATTAGGAGGCGGTGTTAAGTAGCTATAAAAATGGGACACTTCCTGCCTTCTTTATCTTCTCTCTCTCTTTTCCACCCAGCATTCTGTAGCGACGACATCCACGGTACCTTGTCCTCGACCACTAGACACACACACACACACACACACACACACGTATATCATCCACACAATTACTAACTTGGCATATCTTCTTTCTTTTGGACGCATATTTCCTTTGTTATTCAGTTATAAAAAGTAAACAAATGTGAAATTCATTCCGTTTCTTTCACTCGTCATTTACATGTATAAAGTATTATTGCCGCTTCTTTTAGTCAAACAAGATACATTTCAACAATGACAACGCGATAAGTGGAGATTTTCGTCAAATAGGGCACTTCAACATTGAAGGCAACTACAGGGGAACTTTTCACCAGACGAGCAATATACTGTCTTTCTTCTAACAAGCTTGAACCAACAACTAGAAATATTACTCTCACAAGCACAGAAAACAGTTCATTTTTATTCAAAATACCGCCCCAAATTCACATATACGCGGACCTTATAAGAAAATGTCAGCAACGCTCAATGTATCACTCAAACCCAGAAGTCGACTTTCAACTTGGAAATAGTTGAATAGTTGACACAGCCAAAATAAATAAACAATTTTTTTTTAAAATTGATTAAACACTGTGCATTCACTTTCAGGTTTACCAGGAAAAAAAAAGAAAAAAGAAAAAAGATTTGAAATAATTCAACAGCCGTCGACTCACTGACGCTTCAGAAACTAGAAGCAACGACTAAGGCATCTTCTGATGTGTTTTTAAGGACGTAGGCGATCATTTGTCTCTTGTCACTCTTAATATCTTTCCTCTTGGTATCTCTCCCAAAACCCGCACCGCCATCTATTTGCTCAAGCCGATCAAATATGTCTCGCGCTGCTTTTCCCTGTCTCTTTTACCTTCTATTCGTCTTCTGAGTATTAGATTCTCCAGGCCCTCCTTTCTCATTACATGTCCCAGGAACCTCATCTGTCTCTTCCTGATGTTAAGTATGAGTTTTCTTCTCGTTTGCATCCGCTCCAACACCTCATCATTGCTCACGTATTCGGCCTTTGGTAAAATCGATTCATGATATCGGAAACAGCAATACCCCCGAAAAGTCGAAAAAAAAAAAAAAAAAAGAAAAAAAGACCTAGAAAAATAGTGTCTACAACATTTGATGCATCTATTGCAACAATATAAAATAAATTAAAAGATAATTATCAAATAACAATGTATAACGCATGACACTTCAGTGAGCTACGCAGGACAGAACGTTGTGGAGAGACATGATCGTCTAGAGCTTGAGAGGATACGATACATAAAAAAGAAGAATGTATTTCTTTAGTCTGTCATTATTTCTTATTACCGTAAATATTATATTTATTGGGTACGTGTGTTTGTATACCCCTCACTGTTTTATAAACAGTGAAGTTTATGTCTATCTTCTTCGAAAGCTTTGATATATATATCTCCTGGCAGGAATTGAACCAGTTCACGCATTGTAATCTGGGAAATTACTTTGCTGCAACGGCTTCCAGTAGCTTAATAGTAAACATATTAAAAACAAAGAAATTAAAAAAGGTAGAAAATTTACTTGAACAAAGACTTTATGAATTATTGATAGATTCCCGACGAATTTGGTCTGTATATGTGATTACTTATACGAAACTTAATAAAAGAAATTAAAAATTAAACAGACAGACTTTGTCGGGTGATTTAAAAATAAGTTTTCTGTTGAATACTGGATCTCTCTCTCTCTCTCATATATATATACGGGTAGGCTCGTGTCGTAAAAAATGACGCTAAAATATTTATATCGATATGCCGTCTACAATGAATGACGGCAACATATATATTGATGTACATATGATTGAGTATCTTACATTAAGAGATAAGAAATAAAATCCAAACTTGTGGGCATGACAGGAGGGATATATATATATATAAGATACATAACACACTAAAAGTTTGCCTCTTTCTACCGAGCGCCCATAGCTCAGAGGTAGAATCGCCGACTGACGCCAATTCTGTCAGGTTTCAATCCTGTGTAAAAGCAATCGGATGTCTAACCGTACTGATGAGCTGTGATACAGCGAAACAGATCTGTCTGCAGATGACTATATATATATATATATATATATATATATATATATATATATGAAGCACTAAAACAGCAAACACGGCAAGAGATTTCATAACTGGTAGTAAAGAGAATGAACTGAGCTGACGCTGCTTCACTATTGTCACTCTTTGTATGAATGTGACAGGAAGGACATATATAGTCATCCGCAGACAGATCTGATGAGAACTCATCACATATTTAAAGCGATTTTAAATCCCGATTTATTTCGGCAGGCGAGTGAGCACACATCTTCCCAGATCACGGAATATCAAATGGTTTGATTTAATTTATAATATTAAAAAAATAATTGGGGTTATCTTAGAAATTAATTTACTTCTAGTGATGTCAGGTTATGTAATGGGTCTAGAAGTATATAGGTTAGAATTAAAACGTAGCGATCGTCTCGGAAATGTTGCAAAAATGAGAAATACACATACACTGACACGCGCACATATACATAAATAAACCATAAATGAAACAATCCATATATACAAAAACAACACAAGTAAATAGATATTACCACACACAAACAAATACACACACCTAAAAATATATACAAGCAATATACCCCAAAACGAAAGCAACCATCTAAAGTACAAAATAAAATATTCAACTACATACAAAATTATAAAATTGATAAAGATCATAGAACTGTTTCTAAAATTAACCAAGTTTGCTGGGTTTTCTAGCTTATTGAAGAGAAAATTCGTAAAATTTACCGTAAAAATGCTTATCTACTTTTAAAAGATCATAAACCTAACTCTGGTAATAAATAACAAACGAGATTGATTAACCCCTCCAAAACTGAGTTAGGACTTATTTCCAAAAATAATAATTAGCACTATCCAAAGTCATCCTTTATTAATCCGTGGAAAGATTCTTCTGATACTTTTAAATGGTTCAATACACGCACTTCATTAAAAACAAAGATAAGGTCACCTTTATTCAATTCGATATTATAAATTTCTACCCTTCTATTTCTAAAGATCTATTTTAAATAGTTTGAATTTCGCTAAGAACTACGTAGATACTGCAGATGAGGAACAAAGTTATATTAGCATCTAGAATATTGGTATTACCCAATAATAATTCTCTTTGGAAAAAGCCGCTGTGATAATTTTGATGTTCCCATGGGTACATTGACTCTGCTTTAATTGCTGATTGAGTGGACATTTATATTTTGAATATTCTTAGTAAGATTATTTAATCCGAACAAATCGGACAATATAGGAATGACAAACTTATTGTCATACCTAATACTAATGGTCTGCTATCCTTTAAAATACAAAAGAAAATAATATTTTAATTATTTGGATTTAAAACAGAAATTTCTTCAAACCTTAAAATAGTAAATTTTTTAGATATCGCTTTAAACCTTTCTAAGAATACTTTTAAACCCTATCATAAAGATAGTGAGTCTCCAATATGCGATATGCTATTGTTAATACTAGGATGAATAAATTATCCTCTAATACTAAAATATTTAATGATAATAAAATCCCTTCTGCGCAAATACCCTTGGAAAAGGTATTAATCTGTCTCTTCTTCCTCCAGCTATGGGTTAAATACCAGTACAGATTGGGCGCTATAGCCTTGATTGGCAACCAGTCTTCTGCAGAAAGTAATGACAAACTACTGCGGAAAAACCTTCTGCTTAGTCGAATCTTGTCTCGAAAGAGACATGATTACCCAAGCGTGTATCACTTATGGCACTTAACGGACTGACTGAGTCTATGTACATACAATGTAGACATTCTGATAAAATTTTCTATGTCTTTGGTTATCTTGTCACGTATCCATGCCAGTGTACTGCCTGTATCTTAGGTTTAGACTGTGACACATACTGCGATAAGGATTGGTATGGCAAATAAATCCCAATTGCAAGCAGGCATCATATCACAGAGACGCTTACATGTTCCGTTCAATTAGAGCTGTTTGAGAGGGTTCAGGAGGTGGGCTTTCTAGCAGATGGATAATTGCTGCACAGGTTATGTGTGATACATAATGTGTTTCCATATTTTCAACTGTCATTAGCAACAAAGAAAAGAAGACCAATTCAACGGTGATTTGATGAGACCTTGCCGCCAATCTAGTACAGCGCTTAAATTCATTAAATTCTAGGTACTAAAGCAAGGATTTCGTCTAAACAATTACCATGATAGTATTTATAAAAAAAGCATAGAAAAGCTGAGATGTCGGGTTAGGATCAATAACATTGTTGATTCTTTGGATTTTATCAATAATCTCTAAATATACAACAGAAGCACCAAAACCAGATGTGGCAACAATATCCACAGTATGAATGATAGACATATATACACAATAGGCTCTGGGGAGAGAAATTGTCTAGCACGAAACAATGAGACTATTTTCTTAGACCTAGCAATGGGTTAAATATAATCTTTCCACTTCATGATAGACCAAGAAGGCACAACGAATCACACTTATAGAGTTTAGCTCTGTGTGCGTGTGCGTTTACATATATAATGCCTGGGTTTTGCACGTCTCCGTGTTGTAATGGTTATCAAGCTTATCTCGCTAGATGAGTTACAACTAAGTAGTAAGTTCTATCCTCATTGGGTACTCTATACTTACGGCTTTGTACCACATCTAATTTACACTTAGTTTGGGTACTCGCTCTAATGTGTGTGGGTGTGTCTCTGTCTTGTGGGGTGTGTGTGTAAAGTACTTGAAGTACTCGTCTACGCTGAAGACGTGAAGATTTGGATTACAGTTGGTTATAAATATAATAACAATAACAAGTTTCCTTATTACTGCTGATGTTAAGTGTTGTTTCCGTCTAAGTCAAGTGATACAAAAAACTAATGAAGTTATTAGTATAAGTAAAAGCAAAGACTTTATCTACTTTAAATTCGCTTCATTCGCATGTGGAATGTATGACTAAGAAATATCTATTTTACAATCTTTGTTGCCAATAAAAATTTCATATTTCATTATTGATGTACGTCAATGTTCATTTTCAGCAGCATTGATCATATTCAATAACCGTGTAAAGCAATTAGTAGCGTAAAAGAAAAAAGAATTTGTTACTAGTAAATGTGCGTTGTGGTGCAGTGGATATCAGCTTGGAACGAGAAATCGGGGAGCAGAGTTCGAATTCCAGTGGAATTCTTTGCATTCACTTACGCGCAAATACCCTTGGGAAAGGTATTAATCCGTCACTTCTCTCCAGTTATGGATTAAATAATAGGACAGATTGGGTTCTATAACCTCGGCTGGCAGCCAGTCTACCACAGAAAGCAATGGCAACCTACCTACTGCGGGATAATCTTCTGCCCAGTCAGTCATGTCTCTTTCGAGACATGATCGCCCAAAGCGTGTATCACGTATGGCACTTAACTGACTGACTAAAGTTTCAAATGTAGAAATGCTTTGAAAAGAAGAATATATTGACTGCGCGGAAATAGACGAAAGTAACAAGTTTTTACAAAGCATTTATATTTTTATAATCGGGATTTTAATAAAAGAAGTTATTGTCTTATACTGAACGGGTTACAAGTGATATCTTTAATATCTCGCAAAAAATAACGCACAGATAATACACTTTGATCATAGGCAGAGCGCATTAATAATCTGATCGCATGTACAAAAGCCGATTCATACACTACCTAGTCATTTTTTCATGGGTACTTTACTTCTTTTATGTGCTGTGTCCATTCATGACTTGGGAGATTATGGCTCTCCACAATTTTATATCCTTTGGAGCTCTAAGAATTTTTGCCTTTTTAATATCCCTACCATCGATCACTACAATCTTAACCTGTTCGTTTCGGGGTAACCGTTATCTTCCCCACTATGTCTGCATAAATTGCGCCTCTTACTTTGTAACCATCTACCTCGGGTGGCTCCCAGGTCTTGCACATGATGAAAATCACTGTAAAAAACAAAAGAATCATGTTCTGCAGTCCATTTACACAAATTCAAAATGTTACTCGCTATTTGTTTCTAGTCCTCTTGTCTTTATGTCCACTGAGTGTCAGATTTTCCTAGCCCTCTTTTTTTTTATTATATGTTACATAAACTTCAACTGTCTATTTCCGTTCCTAAGTAAATGTGTTCTTTTGTACTTTGCGAGTAAATAAGTAAACCATTCGACCTTTTAGCTTGCAACTCCATTTGATAACTATTGAGCTGTAACAGCAAATTAAAAAAAAGAAATTTTGTACTCGGTTCTAAGAATAATTTTATTTTATTTTTTTTATCTCTCTTACTACTAAACTATTACTACTACAACTTCTGTTGTTCCTGCTGATGCTGATGTCACTATTACGTCTTGTCTTTTTACCCTTCTCGGATATCAGGTGTCTCACCTCGGGCCACCTTTGCATGCACGCTACCCACAACCAAACTCTCCCCTCTGCGTACCCCCCTTCAACCTCGTCTCCCGCGTACTTGCTTCTTTCGCTACCCATCCCTTCCCTTATGATAAAATTTCTTCTCCAACCCTCTTGTTACTCCTTTGGGGGCACTGCTACAGCTGCACTGAATAGCACAAATAAGAGAGCGAGCTGCTCCTTGAAGAATGGAGGTTATCGGAGAGTGGTGGTGGTGGTTAGAGAGAAAAACAGTGATGGTAGTTGTGGTTGGAGTGACTAAGTGGTAGGATTTATTTTGTTTTCTTTCTGGAAAAAAGTTGGTGCAAATGGAGTATAGTTGTTGAGTGAAACAGTAAACAGGAAAACAAACTTTTGAGCCTTAGAAGATGAGAGAGAGAGAGAGAGAGAGAGAGAAGGAGGGGTATTTTAAATTGAAAAAGTAAAAGGGTTGACTTCGTTAGTCGGTGGACGAAAGTTTAGTTTATATATATACTAGCAGTATAGCCAGGCGTTGCTCGGGTGTAATGAAATCTTTAAAACTATATATATATATATATATATATATATATATATATGTGTGTGTGTGTGTGTGTGTGTGTGTGTCATCGATTTTCTGCACTATTGTAAGAACCGCAACCTTGAAACTTCTGAATATCGTTTCTTATGTCTGTTTATGAGTGTATCAAATTTGATTAAAATCGGACAACTACTTCTATAACCCGATTTTTTTCGATTATCGATTTTCGATATTTATCGGGGGTACCTCGACACAAAACCTAGCTAAGAACACTCGCAGACGCTTATAGTACAACTCTGTAAATTTTCAAGAAAATCGGTTCAGCCGTTCCGGAGTCTATAAGTAACGGACGGACACACACACACACAAAGTTCCATTTATAAATTACATATATATATATATATATATATATATATATATATATATGTATATACACACGAAATTTTATGAAATGGAGAACGCATATTTTCCTAACAAGATTTCTCGATTATTCAGACAGGCCGGTAGATATAAATAAATATACTGTTTAATTATAAAAACTAAAGTATCTACTCAAATACGAGTATTCTTTAAAAATAATGTTTTAATAAATAAATCATATATATATATATATATATATATATATATATATATATATACAAATGAATAAAGAACGAAGAAAATATTTGCAACTTTCAAAACATTAATTGAAAATAGTGCTCAATATAAAAATAGAGCAATGAATATTTTAGAACATGTACAAAATTAAAATCTACTACAAAATTGTACATTTTGTTTCGACATTGAAAGAACAATGTCTCATCAGATAGTTAATAATGATGGCAATAATTATTGTTGAGAAGACAATTTATGAAAATTCATTTCCTTTTATTATTTCCTTTTCAAAAATAACATTTATTATCATCATTATTAATTACCTGATGAGACATTGTTCTTTCAATGTCGAAACAAAATATACAATTTTGTAGTAGATTGTAGTTTGTACATGTTTTGAAGTATAATTTTTAATAAAGAAAAACTAGGATATAAATAAATTGAGGCAGTCGTATCGTAGTCGATTTTGCTTTGATCTTCATTCTTCTATGTGCCATGTCCCTTCTAAACATTAATTGATTATGGCCCACCACAACTTTCTATCTTTTGTTGCTCTAAACAATGATTGTCTAATTTCCCGTTCCCTGTTCTGTAATCCATTTGCACAAGTTCGTTAGGTAGGCTACTTATAGTTTCCCTCTGCATTTTTTGTCTTAAATATGCCCTGTATGTGTCAAGTTTACTAAGCATTCTTTTTTCAGTTTGTGTTCTTCAAATTTCACTTGTCTCCTTTTAATTCTAATGTTCTTTTTGTTTCTGTTTTCCTTAAAACTTCTTCGTTACTAATAAGTTCGATCAGTCCTTGTTATTCGTCATGGTATCCATATCCTCAGCATTATTCTCTAGAAACACATTTCTGTTGTCTCAAGTTTATGAAGGAAATGCCAAGCGTTTACTGTCATGTAGGAGGATTGATATTCCATCGTAGTTCAGTCCACTTTTCTTTGTTTCTAGCGACATTTTCCTGTTTCTTAATACTTTGGTTGGATTTTGGAAGGCATCTTTAGCTATTCCAATGCTCCTTCGAATTTCATTATCACATTTTCTATTAAAACATTTCCCAGATATTTAAATTTCTGTACTTGTTTGATTTTGACATCTCCAATTCGCAATTCGCATATTGGATTTTTTTTTCTCTTGCGGACAACTCTACATTGTTTTCTTCCAATTGATGATTAGTCCTTTCTTCTAGATTTTCTTTACAATCTTGTCTAGAAGTCCGTGTAAAGTTCTTGCTGTGTTTGCTATCAACACGGTGTCATATCCTATAATGTTAAGATTGTGTCCATCAATAATAAATCCTCATAGAACTCCTATAGATCTTCATTGGCATATAGAACTTAGCCAGACTTTACCAAAGATTTGTAAAATAATTGTGTTTGTGTGTTAGCCTGTGTGTGTAAATGAGGTTTCTTGCGTACTAAAGGTTGGTGACTACTATGTTCGTTTTACAAAAAGTTGTAAAGTTTGTTCCGGCAAAAGTCAAGTGTGTTGGTTTGTGCTGAAATGTGTATGACGTCACAGAAACATGAAAAATTCCCAGCTGTATAAGCCAACGTTCTCCGTAACAAGGTTGCCAGTTTAAATACAGAAACAAAATTCTTTGCTATTTGGGTTGAATTTTTTTCTAAACACGTAATTATGTTAATATTTGCTTAAAAGAACATTTAAAAAACAATAAGTGGGATAGAAATAAAAAAAAGTATTTGTTTTCTCATTTTTCATAAAAACAAAAAAATGTATTAGATTTTTACTTGTTCGGGTAATTTTTATTACTGAAAGCGAATCCATCGTTTGTTTAATTACTGAGCATTTCAACATGGACCACAGTATCTGACTTGTACACGTAACTCTGAAGTGTAGGGAGCTGGTTAATGTTTTTTTGATTCGGCCTTGTGTCTTACTTTACCGAACTCCCTACAGCTAACAGGATTTATGCAGAATTATCATCAGAAGGTTGGTTGTCAGTTGGAATGCGTAGATTAGTGTAGAAGAGTGGAATCATAAAATAAACATTTTGAATGTTAAAATAGAAATTTATTAAAAGGAGGAATAAAACGAATTCGTAGAAATTAATGTCCATTGAGAAAGTTAAGGTATCAAGAGTTCGTACAAAATGTTTGTAGTAGTAATTTTTGAAATAGATAAGAAGAAAGAGAACAAGGTGCGACCTGACCTTATATCCGGATCGATTTGAAGCTGGTTACATTTTAGATGTGTGTCAGCAAACCGCCTCCCCTGACTGACCACCGTGACTGGTTAGAGACCACCCTTAAATATTGAATCCAGTCACGTGGGGTGGCTCCAGAATGATTTTTTCTTTAGTTGTGGAAAAACCGTTTCTCTGACGTATTTTGAATTTCGCTACAACTCCATGAATGTTGGTTTATGCTAACGTTGAGATAGATAGATAGATAGATAGATAGATAGATAGATAGATAGATATGGATGCTACGAAGAAAGCGTGGTAGGCATAAAGTCAAATGCGCACACGAGCAATTTTTATCTCATGCACAACACAAAAATGATGTAATAATAATTGAAAGAAAGTGTTGAGACGCTGAGAAGAAGGTTGGTTAACAAAAACTTATACTAAAGTCAAATTTTGCATTAAATTGAGTTCTCAAAAAGAATCAAAATACCTTTATGTCAGCTAAGAAAGTTGCAGATGGATGAAAGTAATTATATATACATAGACAGAAAAGAACAGCTGAGATAGAAGAAGAGAGAAAGAGAGAGAGAGAGAGAGAGGGGGTGTATGGAGGTCGCATAGAACAAATAGAAAGTCGAAAGAGGCAGGGAAGACGCATAGAACGAATAGAAAAAAGAGAGAGATGAGTAAGACGTATAGAACAAATAGAAGAACATGAGAGGTAGGGAAGACGAATAGAACGAGAGAGGTAGGGGAGACGAATAGAAGGAGAGAGGTAGGGAAGACGAATAGAAGGAGAGAGGTAGGGAAGACGAATAGAAGGAGAGAGGTAGGGAAGACGAATAGAAGGAGAGGAGGTGTACCACCCCAACGGTCCGTCCTAACAATTCTCTCCGGCGGCCGTTCTCCACGCTGTGTTGTTGCCGGGAGTTTGTTGAAAATGTCGGCCGGACAACTGGTGGTACAAGATTGAACTATAAGGAACGAACTTCCACAACTTGGATGAGTTGAAAGGATGCTTTATTCGTTTAGAGTTAGCCTTTTCGGTTGGGGCAGGCGAATGTGACACACAGCTCTAACTCTAATTAATGGAGATCAACAAATCCGAACTGAACGAAACAAGACGAATGGAGATCCTTACTTCAAGCTTGCACCCGGCGGACTCCCTTCACTTTCTGACTTACTCGGAAAAATTACCTGAATTTATCCAAAATTGACCGGAAATCCGGAAATGCTTTAGACCACCGGTGACAAACACCGGCGACTGTAAGTCTGAAATTTCAGTTATCTTTTTTTTTATCTTAATAAGGCTTCCGCCGGAAAAGGCTTAATGTGTGGTCAAGATACAGTAAAGGACAGCCTTTGACCGGGTCATCGAAAACCTAACTGCTGAACTTTATCACTGAGTCAAATATTTACCGGTGGACAATTTTCCTCATAAAAGAAAAAGCGTTTATTTATTTATTTTTTTCCTCTTCTTTTTCACTTTTGTTAAATATGTTTTTAAACTATTTTCTATTCTAATCTATTTTCTATTTTAATCTATTATAATAAAATACATATATGTCTAGTTATCGTGTCACAGAGGTAGGAAAGACGAATAGAACGAGAGAGGTAGGAAAGACGAATAGAACGAGAGAGGTAGGAAAGACGAATAGAACGAGAGAGGTAGGAAAGACGAATAGAACGAGAGAGGTAGGAAAGACGAATAGAACGAGAGAGGTAGGGAAGACGAATAGAACGAGAGAGGTAGGGAAGACGAATAGAACGAGAGAGGTAGGGAAGACGAATAGAACGAGAGAGGTAGGGAAGACGAATAGAACGAGTACAAGGACGAGAGAGGTAGAGAAGACGAATAGAGCGAGAACAAGGACGAGAGAGGTAGGAAGACGAATAGAACGAGTACAAGGACGAGAGCGGTAATGAAAACGAATAGAACGAGTACAAGGACGAGAGAGACAGGGAAGACGAATAGAACGAGTACAAGGACGAGAGAGACAGGGAAGACGAATAGAACGAGTACAAGGACGAGAGAGACAGGGAAGACGAATAGAACGAGTACAAGGACGAGAGAGACGGGAAGAAAGAAATACAAGGACGAGAGAGACAGGGAAGACGAATAGAATAGCCTATCGCCCCCCCCCCCTAGGGTATCGATGACACCTCATCATCGAACTTTGTTCTGGGCTGGTTCGTTGTCGTCGATGATTCCGTAACTTGTTTGTTTTGCTGGTAGAAGTTTTAACCATACGCAAACCCCTTTATCCCCCGGGCAACGTGGTCCACCTTCAGGCTGGTGATGAAATTAGATTTTTTTCTTCTCCTAGACCGGTTGCCACCCAAGGCTATAGAACCTTGTTATTTACCCATAGCTGTAAGGGAGAAGAGATTAATTCATACTTTTTCCAAGTTAACTGATTGTAATGAATTCGTTTGGAATTCGAACGTGTCTCTCCAATTCCTCAATGCGAGCCGCTATCCATTACCCACTGTGCCCACACACTTATTAAAAATAGTTTAATGGCAGACTAATTGTTTCTCATATTTGCAGTCTCAGTATTCAGTTGATTATATTATAGATATTGTGGTTATTACTCCCACCTGGTCTTCCAAGAGGACAGCTAGGTGGCTGTTCCAAGGACTATAAAAGGAAGGAAAAAGCTCTTTCTTCCTCTTTTACTTCCAGAAAGGCGGAAGACGTATTCAGTCTTCTCTTCTAATGAGACTTACTCGACCATGTGGTAATCCTTTTCCCACTTTTAGCAGTAAAATTATAAATATTTTTCTTATTCTTTTCATTTATATGTGAGTATATTAGTATATTTTATCTCTTTTGTGGATCAAGTTATTCATTATTTAAAATTAGATAAAAAAAACAAAAAACAAACTCTCCGCGCGTTGAAATTTGTTTTTTCTGATAATACTGAATTCAATTCCATCGAAAATTCATCCACAAACCTCCTTCCATTTCAAACCTGTACAGACTCAACCTCTCTCTGCAATATTGAGTATTAATTTTACAAGAATTTAAATTAAAATATTTCTTCATATTCATTTTATATTTACTAAAATGCTACAATAAAAATATTCGAGGAAACTGAGTGTTTTTAAACATTATTTTTCTTTGTCGCTGAGCGCTGACTAGGATCTCGCGGACCATTACTGTTTCATGGACGTCCTCTTGAGAACCACCAAGTTAAATAAAAAGGAATATATAAAAAAGATTGGTTTCTAAGAAGTAATGAAAAGAAGTGAGGGAAGCGATGGTAGTTTTATTAGTTTACTTATAGCTATTGTGTATTTTATAAACTTAAAAACACTCACTTTAAAAACTAGAAACGTTCTATATTGACCTTCATGTTTGCTTGCATGCATAGATGATAAAGTTTTGCTCTTTTCCTTTTATTTTTTATTTTTTAAATCATATCACCCCGAGCAAGGTGGTAACGCCACTGATGTGCAGGAGGCTACGTAATAGTGAAAAGATTAGAAGAGAGAAAGCCGGAAACCACATCCTAAACAGGGAACAAGGGATGAGCCTCTACACCTGTTCAATAGACGTAAGTCTTAGGTTTTTTATGCTTTTAACTCAGTCGGTTGATTTTTTTTAAGTGCACATTTTTATCAATTCATAATACCATCTTATTTCAATTGTGAGTCATGTTTACAAATAAATTAACCCCCTCCTAATGAATGTTTGAAAAGAAAGAAAAGTGTTTGTCAAACTCTCGAGACAAGAGTAATTTTTTGTGTGACGCCATGTCGGTTAAATAGCTCATCAGCCACTGAAGGTCATTTATTGCTTTTCACTATAATTTACGAAATCTTTTGAAGCAAATGATTCTTACGCTTGCAAAGGCACAATACATTTCTCGTGGGATATCTCGTCAACCGTTTCCAAATGTTTATGGATCGGTACCTCGCTCTTACTATCTCTTTTGTAGTTGTAAAAGAAAAAAATGACGAAAGAAATTATTAAAGTGGGTAGAGTCATTCTTTTTTTTTTAATACTAAATTTCACGTAATACAAGGTACGAGAGCCACTCAAGTTAGAGGGTTACTATAAAAATATATTTTTTAAATCGTTCCAACTAATGCAAGGCAGTTAGACGCAAGAAGTTATTGAGGGTTAAAGAAAACGAGAAACATGTTAGTGAGGAGAAAGTATAAAAGAGCGGGCTTAGGTTGGTTTGGTTGATCTTGTTTAGAGGCATATCACCCTCTATGGTATTTACATTATTCGGACTATTGTCCTTATCTTTGTTGCCATTTGTACGACGTTTCGACCGTTGTAGGCTCCGGAATTCTTCAAGTGCTAGGAACTTCGAACCGAACCTTTTATTACAATCACTGGGGTATATCATTCTCATTCCTTGCGTAGTAGCAATGCTACGATTGGAAGTCATGAGTTATCTCCTAACCCTGCAAGTTACTTGTTCATCACTACTGTAGCCTGGTATTGAACTCACGACTCTTTGGGTCAAGTCGCAGGAACTAACCAACGTCTATATCCACTGGGTCAAGTGTCCTTAATTGATTGTAATAAAGGGTTCGGTTCGAAATTCCTAGCACCTGAAGAAGGCCGTAGCGTACAACGGCCAGACAGAACAAAGGATGTATGACCACTGGCGGAAATTACCCTGACAGATTGTCATATCAACAAGGCGGAGGTGATGTAAAATTTTGGGGAGGGATTACAGGTATTGTAGTGGTGAGCCCGTGAAGATGTTTCAGAGGGTGTTGAGTAGGCAGCTCAGATATACATAGATTTTTTTTTTGAAGGCACATGTGGAACCATGATTAAAAAAAGAAGCCATGACCTTTTAGGTGCATTTAGGTACAACAATGCTCCATCATGAACCCATGACCTTTTAGAAAGAAGGTGCATTTAGGTACAACAATGCTCCATCATGAACCCATGACCTTTTAGAAAGAAGGTGCATTTAGGTACAACAATGCTCCATCATGAACCCATGACCTTTTAGAAAGAGTGCATTTAGGTGCAACAATGCTCCATCATGAACCCATGACCTTTTAGAAAGAAGGTGCATTTGGGTACAACAATGCTCCATCATGAACCATGACCCTTTTAGAAAGAAGGTGCATTTGGGTACAACAATGCTCCATCATGAACCCATGACCTTTTAGAAAGAAGGTGCATTTGGGTACAACAATGCTCCATCATGAACCCGCGACCTTTTAGAAAAGAAGGTGCATTTAGGTACAACAATGTCACATCATGAACCCATGACCTTTTAGAAAGAAGGTGCATTTAGGTACAACAATGCTCCATCATGAACCACGACCTTTTAGAAAGAAGGTGCATTTGGGTACAATGCTCCATCATGAACCCATGACCTTTTAGAAGAAGGTGCATTTGGGTACAGCAATGTCACATCATGAACCCATGACCTTTTAGAAAGAAGGTGCATTTGGGTACAACAATGCTCCATCATGGACACCGACCTTTTTAGAAGAAGAGTGCATTTGGGTACAACAATGCTCCATCATGAACCACCGACCTTTTAGAAAAGAAGGTGCATTTAGGTACAACAATGCTCCATCATGAACCACATGACCTTTTAGAAAGAAGGTGCATTTAGGTGCAACAATGTCCATCATAGACCACTGACCTTTTAGAAAGAAAAGTGCATTTAGGTACAACAATGCTCCATCATGAACCCATGACCTTTTAGAAAGAAGGTGCATTTAGGTACAACAATGTCCCATCCCTTGAACCCATGACCTTTTAGAAAAGGTGGGTGGGTACAACAATATCACATCATGAACCCACTGACGCTTTTAGAAAGAAGGTGCATTTAGGTACAACAATGCTCCATCATGAACATAAACCTTTTAGAAAGAAGGTGCGTTTTAAGAGTACAACAATGCTCCATCATGAACCATGACCTTTTAGAAAAGGTGCATTTAGGTACAACAATGCTCCATCATGAACCCATGACCTTTTAGAAAGAAGGTGCATTTAGGTACAACAATGCTCCATCATGAACCCATGACCTTTTAGAAAGAAGGTGCATTTGGGTACAGCAATGCTCCATCATGAACCCATGACCTTTTAGAAAGAAGGTGCATTTAGGTACAACAATACTCCATCATGAACCCATGACCTTTTAGAAAGAAAAGGTGCATTTAGGTACCAACAATACTCCATCATGAACCCATGACCTTTTAGAAAGAAGGTGCATTTAGGTACAACAATGCTCACATCATGAACCCATGACCTTTTAAAAGAAGGTGCATTTAAATTTTTAACAATACTCATCATGAACACATGACCTTTTAGAAAAGAAGGTGCATTTAGGTACAACAATGCTCCATCATGAACCCATGACCTTTTAGAAAGAAAAGGTGCGTTTAAATTATTACTCCATCATGAACCCATGACCTTTTAGAAAGAAGGTACATTTAGGTACAACAATGTCATCATGAACCCATGACCTTTTAGAAAGAAGGTGCATTTAGAGGTGTAACAATACTCCCATCATGAACCCATGACCTTTTAGAAAGGTGCATTTAGGTGCAACAATACTCCATCATGAACCCATGACCTTTTAGAAGAAGGTGCATTTAGGTACAACAATACTCCATCATGAACCCATGACCTTTTAGAAAGAAGGTGCATTTAGGTACAACAATGCTCCATCATGAACCCATGACCTTTTAGAAAGAGTGCATTTAGGTACAGCAATACTCCATCATGAACCATGACCTTTTAGAAAGAACACGTTTAGGTACAACAATGCTCCATCATGAACCCATGACCTTTTAGAAAGAAGGTGCATTTAGAGGTACAACAATGTCATCATGAACCCATGACCTTTTAAAAGAAGAGTGCATTTGGGTACAACAATGTCCATCATAGACCCATGACCTTTTAGAAAGAAGGTGCATTTAGGTACAACAATGCTCCATCATGTTTGGCAAAAAAAAAAAAAAAAAAAAAAAATTAACGAATATCCGAATAAAATCTTGTCTCATGATTGAAAACTCGTGAATCATTCTAAAGATGACGATTTACTTCAATATACACTCTAGTCAATACTATCACAACCATCGTATGACATTATGAACCCTCCCTAATGCCTTCGATCTTGCCTTTCATGTTTTTGGATCGGTGTAGTAATTTCAGATTAGAGTTGATATTTCTTATCTAAACTTATTTATAAATGGAACTTTGTCTGTGTGTGTGTGTGTGTGTGTGTGTGTGTGTCCGTTACCTATAGACTCCGAAACGGCTGAACCGATTTTCTTGAAAATTTACACAGTTGTACTATAGGCGTCTGCGAGTGTTCTTAGCTAGGTTTTGTGTGGATGTACCCCCGATAAATATCGAAAATCAATAATCGAAAAAAAATCGGGTTATAGAAGGAGTGGTCCGATTTTAATCAAATTTTATACACTCATAGATAAAGACATAAGAAACGATATTCAGAAATTTCAAGGTTGCAGTTCTTACAATAGTGCAGAAAATCGATAATATATATATATATATATATATATATATATATATATATATATAAAAGGTAAGATGTTTGTGTGTGTGTCTGTTTATCTGTCTGTATGTACTTTATACAAATCCACAATTTTTATCTGATTCTCACCAAACTTCACACAAATATTCTTTAGGCTGAGTCTGAGCTCCAGGACCATGGATTAGTTTTAAAGCTTTCATTACACCCGAGCAACGCCGGGTTATATTGCTAGTTTTATAATAACTTAAAATCGAGTTTAGATTACTGGGCGGTAGAATCAAATAAATTTCAAATTAGCTCTTGGGTAGATAGTCAGAAGATGATGTCAACCTACACACTTCTGCTGTGTACGGTGTCCCTTGAGGACATGGGCGATTAAAAAATAAAACTTCGTATCTGTTGTGGCCCTTACTCTCAACGTTTCCTCTGTAAGATAAAGGTTGCAGAGAGAAGAGGCTGGATAGTGAGGTCTTGGCAGTACTAACCAAGAGATGACATGTCATATTTAATTTTTAGTCTTGTCTAACTTATAAACATTGAGCGTGACAACAAGAGTTAGGTATTTTCTCAAGCGATACAATGACTCAATTATTCTTTCAGTATCTTTTGCGATAACACGAATATATGTTTTGTTTGGGGTTAGGAGTGAGCTCTGGATCCTGTTGGTGCTCGAGGCAAGGAATCTCCATTGAGGGTATCACTACTCATCAGGATCGGTGGAGGTTTAAGGTCTGGTCAGTGGTGATGAACTAGTTTAGTCTTGGAGATACTGAACAATACCAGCGAATCTTCCGACCATTGAGCCATGAGGTCACAGGTGAGATCAGCTGGCAGTCACTGGTCATCCAGATACTTGAAGTTGTCTCCATATACCGTGATACATATTAACTAATGATCTGAGAATATTCTTAGGCAGTTCGTTAATACAGAACAGAAAGAGGTAGAACCGAGGGGAGAGAGCCTTGGGAGATGCTAGCATTGATCTTATGTGACTCAAGTGACCGGCCATTAACAACGGTTGTCATAGGAAAGACAGGAAAGACTTGATAGCTGAGAGAACGCCCCCACCCAAGAGCTGGCAAATGTGTGTAACAATCCTCTGTATCACACCTTGTCAAAGGCTTTCGAGAAATCTCGGCCGATCACTCTCAAGATGTTTGTTTTATTAAGCGTTTCATTAATTTTTAAAAAAATTTGTATCACCCCATCAGTCAGTTAAGTGCCATGCGCGATACACGCTTTGGCCGATCATGTCTCGAAAGAGACATGACTGACTGAGCAGAAGATTATCCCGCAGTAGGCTGCCATTGCTTTCTGCGGTAGACTGGTTACCGACCAAGGCTATAGAACCCAATCTGTCCTGTTATTTAACCCATAACTGGAAGGAATAGACGGATTAATACCTTTCCCAAGGGTATTTGCACGTAAGTGAATACAATGGATTCAACTGGAATTCGAACTCGGCTCCCCGGCTTCTCGTTCCGAGCCGATATCCACTGTACAAAGCAGTAAATCCACTAAGACACAAACAGTTACAGGGTGTAGAAGAATTAGAAACAGAAACATTAATAATAAGCGGGAAGAAGAAAGGGTAATCAGGAGAACAGTAAATAGCATTTACAATTTTTCAGTTTAAAGTTGACTGGAAAGTATTGAGTTCCACATTGGAGTAGATAGACTAAACTATCGCCCGGTTCATACTCCACCCACATCTATTGAACGGGTGAAGAGGCTCATCCCTTGTTTCCTGTTTAGGATGCGGTTTCCGGTTTTCTCTTTTCCAATCTTTTCACTCTTTTCCTTTTTTATTATTATTATTTTTTTATTTTTATTTTTTTAATTGGAATAGATAGACTAAACTATCGCCCGGTTCACACTCCACCCTCATCTATTGAACAGGTGAATAGGCTCATCCCTTGTTTCCTGTTTAGGATGTGGTTTCCGGCTTTCTCTTTTCCATTCTTTTTACCCTTACGTAGCCTCCTGCGCATCAGTGGCGTTACCGCCTTGCTTGGGGTGATATGATTAAAAAAAAAAAAATCAAGAAGTGAGAGAAAAAAAATATTAACATAGACCTTACGGCTACATCTAGGTACTAATAAACAAGGAATTTAATAGTTATTTCCCTTTGACACCAAATTTTCTCAACCTCTGTGCAAGGGAGAATTGATTTTCTAAGCGCCGAAAGTATGAGAGATCCAGTGAGTATCGAACTCACTACTCGGTTATAACAAGACAAACTTGCCAACATCTCTCATGCAGAGAGGGTCACCTCTGTGCATGAGAGAGAATGTGAGTAAACAAGCTAGAACGAAGCAAAACACAACATTTTAATAAACGTTATTTTCCTCATTAAATTCGTCGTGCCATTCAGGTCTCTTTAGTTTTACCCTTGACTGATATAGACACAATTAAGAAGCCTGTCATTTCAAAATACATAAGTTTTGTTGATTTATTTTTGTTCTCACCAGCGACGAGATGCACAGTAGGTATTCTGAAATTGCTTTCAAGTTCTTACGAAAGGCATGTTTATACAAACACAATGCAGGCATATTGTCTAGTCAAGACCGGTGCAGGGTATCGTGTTATCCCTCCCCAATCTATGATAGAGGGTCCCCACTCTACTACATCTTAATTTTCATATATTAGTATAAAATACAAATTTTCTTATAACTTAATTCTATACAATAATGGATCATAAAAAATATAGGTGAAGAATTCAACTAGAAAAATTTAATAATCTTTACAATGTCTCTAAAATAGAAATAAATTAGGGACATGTCATCATAGATCGATTCGTCTTAAATATATTGAACAGGTGAAGAGGCTCATCCCTTGTTCGCTTTTTAGGATGGTGTTTTCCGGCTTTCTCTTTTCCAATCTTTTCACTCTTACGTAGCCCCCTGCACTTCAGTGGCGTTACCGCCTTGCTCGGGGTGATATGATTAAAAAAAAAAAAAAAAAAAAAAAAAAATCAACAATGCAATATTTAAGATCATCTTGAGATTTTTCCTGTTAAAAAGTTTAATGATTTTAACGTATTTAACACTACGGATAAAAAATAGTGAATTTTATATAATGTTCTTTTCGAGAGTTAGCAAAACAAATTCGCAGATTTGAACAAAGAAAAAAAGAAAAAAGAAAAGAAACAGGCCCTAGAATGACATCTAAATCAGTGAAAATGATTCATTTTTACAAGGCAGTTGTGTTTAGTTTAATTTGTAACGTATAAATATTCACCCCCTTCTCCCCACGAAGATGTGGATGTGACACGATGTCTAGGTTGAATGTGGGGGGCCCGAACGCGTGCGAACAGGCAAGGGCAAAAAAATTGCCCAGTCCCCGAAACCGCAAATCGCGCTGGACTCAGTGACGACCACCGATTCACTCCTTTAGTGTAGTGGGGTGGTACAACCTCAGGACAATGTTCCCGGGACCGGACACTTCTCAGTGCAATTTTTATAAGACGCATATCTGTCATTCGTCTGTAGAACCAGATATCCGGCATTCACTACTAGATTCACTACATGCATTGGAGGACTAATATCAAGTGAAATTTCATTACTTTTTATCTGCTTCTAAATTGCATAATCTATAAAACACAGTTACATGTCCTTCTGCATTTGCATCACTCTGATAAAATTATGAGCATAAATGTCACATCCCTTGTTTCGGTGTTTTTAATGAACCCGCAATGTTATATTTATGTTCTAATTATTCAGAATTCGGATGATAAGTTTTGTTATAGGGGTCATTCGGCTGATTGTCCGATGAAATTCAATTCGTTTGCACTTGTGCTATGAAAATAAGTCTACTTTGGTTTTCCGATAGAACAGCAACGCGGTTAGTTGTTTTGTTTCGTGTAAAAAAAAAAAAAAAAAAAGAAGCTGACGATATTTCAGTTTTTAAAGAAGAAAAAAAAAGCTTTGGCTGATAGCCAAAGCTTTTTTTTATCACTCTGTAAACGGGACAGAAATCGCTATCGCGTAGTCGAGTCAGTTTACTTATAAGAAACCGACTAAATACAACCATAAAATATTTGCCCCAAACGATGATAAAACATAAGTTTAAAATCTAAACAAATGAATCTAAACGTATACTACTTGTTCTGGCAGTGTAGATTTTTATTTATTAAAATGTAATATGAAAACTAATTATTAGCTCCAACTTAAGATGACAACTTATCTCCCTTACATCGTGGCAATTTTTGAACGCGAAAAAATAACAGAGTTACTTCCCTTTAATAATTTTTAAAATAATCTCGCCATGTTGATTCACGATTGGGATTTTTAAGTTCAAATGTTTGGAAGTGTGATAATATTAAGCACGACGCAACAAAGCGAAAGGGGAAGAGGAGGGGTGGATAAATCCCATATTAATTTTAAAAGCTCCTTAATTTTTTATTTATTTAGAATTAATATAGTTTACATTGCGACACGGAAATGTCTGTTTCGAGATTTTTATCTCGTCATCAGGCAATGTTAGCTCACTGTTGTGAAAATAATGCTCTACAGTATTTGTTGTATTAAGCACTTTTCTTAAAAAAGGAAATGCCAGAGAACTCGGAATTGTAAAACTGTTGGTTCTCTTCAAATAGATATATATATATATATATTATATTATGCTCTCATTACGATTGGGCTCTCTGGAGAAGAAAATTTTAAAAACAGTATCCGCTTCTGCTATATGCGTGACTCTTCAGAAATAAATTGAGTTCTTTCGGTGACTGGCATGTGTATACGCTGCTTATATACAACACGTTAAAATTTCCCTTCTGATTCCATGCGTCGATGGCTTAGGGAGTAGCGACTCCGACTGACACCAAATCGGTCGAGTTTCGATCCCGGCCAGAAGAAAGTGGATGCGTCTAGCCACACTGATGAGCTGTGACACAGCGAAACAGGTTTGTATGTTGATGACTAATATATATATATATATATATATATATATATATATATATCGTGTGGCCCCAATCAAGGCATTTTACTGCCACTGTTGTGCAGGGGTTACATCGGAGGAATGTCATAAGAGTGACAGGTTACAGAGAGTGTCAGGAAGAGAGTATGAGAAGGAAGAGAATACTGATGAGTGGGGTGGACAGAGAAAAAAGCATGAGAGATAGGATGGAACACAGATCCGCCATAGGTTGATAAGAAAAGACGCAATTTGTAAGAGCTAGTATCATCCCCCACTCAATGGCGAATATCTCCACGCGTGAAACAGATACATTATTCTGCTGAGAGAGAGAGAGAGAGAGAGAGAGAGAGAGAGCACCTAAACATTTCGTCGATGAATAGAATTTTGTACTGTTGGGTATTTTTCAAGGTTGGGTGCCAGGGAAGAGAAAATTAGTGACAGAAACTCATGCACCAATTTCTCTCCCCTAACTGAATCACGTAAACACAAAACTTAACAAATTTGTGATAAACCCAACATAAAGTATAAAGATCACAAATTGAAAAATACAAACCCAACGTAAGTTGCAAAATGCCAAAACATCTCCATAATAAAGTAACTACCTTGCAAGTTGCAAATCCAAATCAGCGAACATTTTATAAAACTTTAAAATCTGCGAAATAACATTTTTTTGTTAACTAGCGAAGGAAACCCTAATTCATTTCTTACCCCAGGGACCTAGTTGGCACTTTGCAAGTAATGTACCAAAGACATATTAAAGGAACTTTTTTTTCAACAACATCAACAATGGTCAATACTCTACCAGTGCCAAACAAAGTAATATAGACAAGCCCCATTTCCATCAGTGGTTATGTAGGGTTAAAAGTTCGTAAGGACACATGGCCCAGTAGATATAGACGTTGGTTAGTTCCTGACTTTACTCTTAGAGTTGTGAGTTCAAGGCTACAGCAATGGTGAACAAGTAAATTGCACGGTTAGAGGGAGATAACTGATGTTTTCCAATCGGGGCTTTACGCAAGGAATCAGGATGATATACCGAAGGACTGAGGATGATATACCCCAGTGATTGTAATAAAAGGTTCGGTTCGGAATTCCTAGCATCTGAAGAAGGCCGGAGCGTACAACAGCCGAAACGTCGTACAAATGGTAACAAAAATGAGGACAATAGTCCGAATAATATAAATACTGTAAATACTACCTCATCTCAGAAATATAGACCCGGTTAGAGCGATCGGACTTGTAAAGATTTTATGGGACTTTACAATACAAACAGACATAACAATCAAAGCTAATCTAATCGCCATGAAATTGTTATCAAAGATCACGAAAATAGAACGTGCGTTCTTATTAACGTGACACTCGCTGAAAACTATAATGTATCTTTGAAAATCTTAAAAAAAAAAAAAATCTATCAAAATACAAGAATCTAGAAGTGGAAATCTAAAAAGTGTAGCACATGAGGACATCAATAATTCCAGTTCTAGTTGAAGCCCTATTTTCTATTCGGTTTATTTCACCCCTTTTCTTTTCCGTTGTTTTTTTTTTTACACCTTTTTCCGGTCATTTTCTTTCGCCATTTTTTTTTCAGTTCGTTTTATTTCACCCTTCTCTTTTTCAGTTCGTTTTATTTCACCCTTCTCTTTTTCAGTTCGTTTTATTTCACCCTTCTCTTTTTCAGTTCGTTTTATTTCACCCTTCTCTTTTTCAGTTCGTTTTATTTCACCCTTCTCTTTTTCAGTTCGTTTTATTTCACCCTTCTCTTTTTCAGTTCGTTTTATTTCACCCTTCTCTTTTTCAGTTCGTTTTATTTCACCCTTCTCTTTTTCAGTTCGTTTTATTTCACCCTTCTCTTTTTCAGTTCGTTTTATTTCACCCTTCTCTTTTTCAGTTCGTTTTATTTCACCCTTCTCTTTTTCAGTTCGTTTTATTTCTCACCCTTCTCTTTTTCAGTTCGTTTTATTTCTCACCCTTCTTCTTTTCAGTTCACGTTTTATTTCACCCTTCTCTTTTTCAGTTCGTTTTATCTCACCCTTCTCTTTTTCAGTTCGTTTTATCTCACCCTTCTCTTTTTCAGTTCGTTTTATCTCACCCTTCTCTTTTTCAGTTCGTTTTATTTCTCACCCTTCTCTTTTTCAGTTCGTTTTATTTCACCCTTCTCTTTTTCAGTTCGTTTTATTTCACCCTTCTCAGTTCGTTTTATTTCACCCTTCTCTTTTCCGTTCGTTTGATTAGAAAAGTTTCCGATAAATATATTGAAGGGATTCCTAGTAGTCCATGCCTTAAAGAAATAAAAAATGGACTCACAAGAAATACAACTTACATTTTACGAAGACTTATCTACGTAAAATGTTTGTGATCTTAGGTTTTCTTTTTTTTTTTACAAAAATAATCAGGGGAAAATATTATGAAGCCATTTCTGACCTTAGATCTCTGATTGAAACCCCGAAGATCATGTGTATACAACAGAAGTCAAAGAAAAAATAATAATAATAATAAATTCTTTACTTACAGTTTTTGAAATTAACTTGAATTAAATGTGAAAAAATCTAACCATAAGCCTTTTTCACCTGAAAATAAAAAATAATGTTTGAAAGTTGTTTATGAAATAATGTATAACATTAAATTATACAGGGTGCGATGAATGAATTGTCGTCTAAATTACACAAAAATGAAAATACTACTGACATTCCATTTTAACAGATATTTTTACCAAAATTACATAAAAATATCTTGAAATAGTAAAGAGTAAATTGATTTAATAAAATCGCCATCAGCTTCAATCGTGGTCTCCAAACGGCTTCGGAATCTCCTGCATGTCTTCTGGACGGTCTCCTTGTTTAAATTGGCGAATGCTGTCATAATACTTACCTTCAATTCATTTTTGGAGTTTTGTTGATCACTCGCTTAACTGCACCGTACACATAATAATCTGGGGAGATAGACAGCTACGTATAAGGGGTGATGTGATCGCATCCAACTCTTTCCGAATCCTCTGCAATGTTTACAGATTAACACCTAAATATTCTGAAATGTTCGTATTGGAATTTACGGCGCAAATGCCAAGCAGTACCTGCCGTTTCCAAATTTCTGGGGGGAGTGAATTGCGTCATGGCGCTCCTTTTTGTACAGACGGTGTCCCATATAGGATACAAATCCTATATCATTCAACGGTTAACACAAAGTAAAATTGCACACCCGCAAAATCGGATCCAAACGACTAAAAATATTTTCGAAAAACCCAGACCAAGGCAAATTTCACAAGTCAGTATGAAAAGTAAAATTCTGGATTCTGATTGGATAGTAAATAGCAAATTAGTTAATAGTTAACTTTTCTTAACACCTAAAAAAATGGGTATACTGTCGGAGCCGGTCACATAACTAAATCAACTACTTAAACCACATTTCTTGACCAGTCAAAAGGAGTCCGACATGAAAGCGGCTAGCTAACGGACCTTGTGGCAATGTATCAAAAGAAATTTCAAGCAGCCGACCCGGACGTAAGGGTGCGTCATACATTCGTATTTCCTCTCCTAATTTTCTTTTCTTTGTCTTCACCCACACACAGTCAAAGAAAACAACAACGAGATACTTTAACGAACTCCTTAATTAACTTGACTTTCCATTTCACTTTTTCTCCAGCCATAAAAAGGAAAGAGAACACAGACTTTTAATAGCAACCTTTTTAATATTTTTGCATAAACGCATTCTGTTCCTATCAACTTTGAACTTATTTGGGGCATTTAAAATACTTACATTTCTCTATGAACATTTTATTTTTATTTTTACAATTTTGTTATTCTGTTAATAGAAATTTTATTTTAATGTACAAAGAAATACTTATCTCTCCATATTTGATAAAACCTTCAACCTTCTGATATTTTAAATTGGGTGGGGGTGGACTTCGGTTGTGTTTGACACAAGGACAATTTGACAAGCATCACCGAGGCCCCTACACCAACTGACTGTACTGTGCATTCGTTAAAATAAAAACAATAACACGCATGTGCAAAAGTAAAAATATAAAATGAAGACAATTTACCCACCCATCGCACCTGCATATATATATATATATATAGAATTGATTTTATTTATCAATCAGCCCGACATATTTTTATCAAACATTATTTTACTGATAGCCTAATCTTAGTTATCTCCCTTTAAACATACACCACTCTCTAACTCAGCTGTAGCAAGAATAGAGACTCTACAAATGAAAGATACAATTAGTTTAGTGATTATATATATATATATATATATATATATATATATATATAATATTTGCTTAAGCATGGATTTTAATGGATACTGAAATTTGAGTAGATGGTCTGTTTTATTAAAAACAGTATATTTCATGTATTTACATCTATCGGCCCCAGTAATCGAGAAAACTTGTTTAGTAAATTATGCGTATTCTAATTTATTTTTCTAAAACAAGATTTCTCGATTATTGAGGCCAGTAGATGTAAAGAAATGGAATATACTGTTTATCATTTAAAACAGAGCAAATATGAGCATCCATTAAAAATATAGTTTAAACAAATAAAGTAAAAACAGATAGGATTTAACTCATTAGCTTATATATATAAGCTAATGAGTTTTTATTTATCAGTCCGACCTATTTTTATCACGTTAAACGTTATTTTAGTGCATAGACACATTTAATAAATATATGTCGGATTGATAAATAACAATCCATGACTTTAAGAAATTACTTAGTTTACATTTAAATACGAAACTGAGAAGACTGCAAATTTCGAGGAATTTAGGTTTTTACTTAAAGGCACGTTTCAGACATTGCTTGATCGTCACGGGTGTTCCGTGGCCAAGTCGGTTAAGGCGTATCGGATTTAACGACGGTTTCATTCTGTTCAGAAGTACACATGTGTGAATCTTGCCGGAGAGTGCATGTTTTTCATTAATGAGATCTTTCGAATATTTAGGTATTTAGACGAAAATAAATAAATATCAGTCAGTTAAGTGCCATACGTGATACACGCTTGGGTGATCATGTCTCGAAAGAGACATGACTGACTGGGCAGAAGATTATCCCGCAGTAGGTTGCCATTGCTTTCTGCGGTAGACTGGTTACCGACCAAGGCTATAGAACTCAATCTGTCCTGTTATTTAACCCATAACTGGAGGAAAGAGACGGATTAATACCTTTCCTAAGGGTATTTGCGCGTAAGTGAATGCAATGGAATTCAGCTAGAATTCGAACTCGGCTCCCCGATTTCTTATTCCGAGCCGATATCCAATGCACCACACACTGCTTAATAAACAAATGCAACGTTTATGCGGATAAAAAATAATAAAGAAAAAGAATACGTTTGAACTGATATATATATATATATATATATGTGTGTGTGTGTGATAAAAATATTGTTTTAATAAGTTTATGAGTTAAAGTGCTCAATATTAAAGACAGAGCATATATAAAATGAAATATAAAAGTGGACATTGAATTTAACACCTAGCGCCAACAGTCTGTTGCCTCTGGATGTTGACTTCAGCATCTACTATATATATATATATATAACATAGTGATGATCCACGTATACTGTCTTAATATGTATAGGAAAAACTTAAAAAGTTGTGAGTTTAAAAATGTATTTTTTGACAGTATTTGTTTATTTCTATTATTATTAAAAATAGAAATAAACAAATACTGTCAAAAATACATTTTTAAACTCACAACCTTTTAATAGTTTTTCCTATATATATAATCAACATTAATTAGTATCTCTAGTAGTTTCATAAAAAAAAAGGTAGAAGGCTAAAAGACCATTATCTGGAATAACTTACCAGAGTTCTTAAAAACTTCAGCCACAGATGACAACTTCCAGTAGGCAGGAAATCAAGAGGCAGCGAAGCATTTATTATACATTTTAGAGAGAACAGGAACCCGTTTAGGAGCACACTTCTTAATGACTATTACAGGGATACCATCAGATTTACATGCTTTGTGGAGATCTAGGTTAGAAATGATAGCAGAACCCATGGAAGGGGTTATATGTATATCACTAAACAGAGACTTAGTTCTGAGAGGGAAGTTAGACAACGGTAAGAGTTTGAGCAGAATTTACGGGCAAAGCATTCAACTTTATGAGCAGAGGAAGATAACACCTTTAATTGATTGAATAAATGGATGCAGGGTTCAGTAATGGATAGCGTTTCAGATTGAGGAATAGGAGAGCCGGGATCGAATTCCAGGCCGATTCATTACATTAATTTACGCTCTGACGCCCTTGGGAAAAGTGTGAATCCATTTCTTCTCTCCTATAGGTAAGTAGCAAGACAGACTGAGTTCTATAGCCTTGGGTGATAACCAGTCAAGGAAAAGAACAATCTGAAGTACTGTGGTGCCTCTACAATTCTGGGTAGAAACAGGACTCATGATATATATATATATATATATATATATATATATATATATATATATATATATTGTAATTTGTTATTACAATGGTTTATAAAAGCATAATATCACTACACAAAAATTTTCATGTTTCAGAACAAAACTGTTCCTCATCAGGTGATGTTAAAATAAATTGTGAAAACGATTTATTTATGAAATTATAAGATGAATTTCTGGTTATTTAGAAGATTAGGGAGTGGTATTTGGAGGAAATGCATTTGAGGGTGTAGGGAAAAGTTCTCGGGTTGACTAACTTCCACAAATTTGATCAAAAATAAAAATTTAGAATCCATTTTTGGACAGATCGTGAACTTGTCACCATCCCTAAAGCGCATGCGTGTGTTTTTGTGTGTGCGTGTCTGTGAGTATGTCTGTGTGTATGTGTGGGGTGTCTGCTTGTGTGCCCACGCGTATGTGTACGGATGCACGCGTGTATTTGTGTGTGTTGCTACTGGGTATACAAAGATGTATATATACATGCTTCAGGTTTCGAAAATAAAATTCTCTCTAAGACTCTTCGGTTATTTAAGAGAATGGAATGGTTCCATTTCCATTTTAACTATTATTATAATGGTGAGTTTTGTGGGGACGAAATATTTTTCCTGTAGGTGAATTTGTAGTGATACTGAGAGTAGAAACAGGAATTTACCTCCTTCACAGTTTAAAAATTAATGATATACTTTGATTTTTGCACATTAGGCTCCACGGATAATTTCCGGTTGAAGTTGATAAAATACAATCCAAAAGAAATATATATTGACCAACCAGAGGGCAGGAAATATATTAAAAGTTGACGTGTGATTTTTCCTTTTATCATCAGAGGGCCATCAAGGCGTCCTCCGGGACGTACAGTCCCGGCGACCTGCATTTGTTTACCCACTCACTTTCTCTTTTTTCCTCTTCCTCAGAACTATTCGGCGACAACAAAAAGAACTTTAACGTAGACTTAACATTTATTACTATCGTGCACACATTTAAAAACATCAAATAGAATTTTCTTTAGAAATATTTCCTCTTGGAACCAATAAAAGAAAGGAACTTTTTACCCTTTAGTTAAAATTAATAATAACAACAACAAAATGCCTGTAATATTTTTCTGTTCTTAGTATGACTGCAGATTAAACGAAATGGCAGTGTTGAGTACAAATCGTGATCAACAGTTTTCATGCCGTTTGGTTACTTTTAGTGAATTTAATTAAAATATACAGCACCAGATCCAATCAACATTCTTGTATTTTTATGGCCTCAAATAATGCTGGCTTACAAGAAATAAAATACTTGGTGTTTGCAATTTAGTGTTTTGTCTTTTGACGAAAAAATTGGCTGGATAATCCTCCACACACAGATAAGGAAAAAAAAAAGAAGAAAAAAAAAAAAGAAAAGCAGAAAGAAATTACGTTGTAAAAAATAAATAAATGAAGTCGTTTATGATTTAAACTATTTTAACTATAAATTGCGACACCTTTTTTCAATGCAGTTATCTCCCTTTCATTATATTTAATTCTCCTTTTTCTTTTGTAAGAGTCATAGAAAAAGAAAAAGGAAAAAAGTGAGGAAAATAAAAAGAGAGTGAGAAAAATAAAGAAAGAAAGTGAGGAAAATAAAAATAAAACGAGGGAAAAAGAAAGTGAAGAAAGAAAAGAAAAGAAAAAGAAGAATAAAAAAAGAGAGTGAATAAAAAGAAAAGAAAAGTGTGGGAAGAGGAAAAAAGAAAGAGCGGGAGGAAAAGAGCAACAAAAAGAAAAAAATGAGAGGGAGGCAAAGAAAAAGAAATAGGAAGTGAAAAAGAAATAAAAGGTGAAACAGAAAAGTAATGAGAAAAAGAATTATTAAGAAAAAAAGAGAAGAAAGAAAAAAGAATGAAAAGAAGAAAAAAGAAAGAGGTAAAAAAGAAAGAGAGTGAAGAAAAGAAAGAGAATAAAGAAAAGTAAAAGAAAGAGTGGAAAGAGAGAGGAAAAGAAAAAACGAGTGTAGAAAAGAAAAAGAGATGGAAGAAAAGAAAAAAGACGCGAGGAAAAAAGACAAAAAGAAGAGCGAAAGAGAAAGAGAGAGAGAAGAAAAATGCTTATTGTCGTTTATTGCTAATTATTTTGATCATACTGATAATTTGTTTAGCACACTTTCATACGATAAAAAGTCTGTTACAGATTAGGTTTCGTATAGATGTTCTTTTATACGAAAACATCTAATGATAGGGTTAAAATTAAATGTACAATGTAAACCGTATCTCTTGGCTGCATTTTAATCCCTAGCATTTGGGACGACCCCATAGAAGAAATGACTAAGTTGTTTTTTCTTTGGTATCATGTATGCGTAGGATTCTCACTTTAAACTCAATCTTGTGTCAGGTTCTTTTCTAACAAACGCCCAGATAGATATCTACTTCGAATATTTCAATTTGAGTTTAATTAAAGTTTGAATTTAAGAATACAGCTAACAACTTAAGAACTAAGTATGTATCTTAGGGGATAGTAATCACAAAAAGCTAACGTCTATAATTTTCCAGTGCGGAAGTCCGAAAATTGTTTTTCACCGGAAGATGACCCAAAATATTCGTCTTTTACGTTAGTCTCCACGCAAATCGTTAATTCAGTAATTGGGGAGTTGATTTTCTAAGCTCAGCTTAGATGTGGCACAAGGTCAAAAGTATGGAGCACACAGTGAGGACCGACCTTACTACTCATCCGTAATTACTCTGGAGACAAGCTTGCTAACCATTACATCACGTAGAAGTGCCTACGAACGCAATGGTATACTTAGTAATTATTTTCTTATTTCGGACATTTAACAGTATCAACATCTTTCCGGGTACCATCCCGACACAAAATAATATAATAACTGGTTTGATGTGGAACTTAAGAAAAAAAGATTTACAAGAGTAAGACTGACCGTTTGAGAGAAAGGTGGAAATGTTCCAGGATCCAAGTTGATCCCAAACTAACACTACGTATCTAGTTTCTAATCGACCAGAAAAAGAATACACAACTTAATCATTTTTTTTTTTGGCTTCCGTAATAAAGTATGAACGCAAATTTGTTTTTGTGGGACTAACGGAAAAGCTCCCGGCATATTGTAATTAAAGCATGTTTGAGTTAGTATTTCATCTGTCATAAAAAATAACTTACAAAGAATAATCAGCATATATTTACAGTTCAAGGGAGGTAACTCTAGTTTGTCGTTATTTATTCGAACTATTTTTCTCATTTTGATTATTAGATTTCGACCAAAATTAAATTTCGACCAAGTACACTATCCCTTTTTATACTGAGTATCAGGAAGACCAAGTACACTATCCCTTTTTATACTGAGTATCAGGAAGACCAAGTACACTATCCCTTTTTATACTGAGTATCAGGAAGACCAAGTACACTATCCCTTTTTATACTGAGTATCAGGAAGACCAAGTACACTATCCCTTTTTATACTGAGTATCAGGAAGACCAAGTACACTATCCCTTTTTATACTGAGTATCAGGAAGACCAAGTACACTATCCCTTTTTATACTGAGTATCAGGAAGACCAAGTACACTATCCCTTTTTATACTGAGTATCAGGAAGAGACGGCTGAAGTTCCTGGAACACGCAGTGAGAAAGGAGGGCCTGGAGAACCTGATACTAACAGACCAGATAGAGGGAAAAAGAGACAAGGGAAAGTAATGGATAACAGTCAGTCAGTTAAGTGCCATACGTGATACACGCTTGGGCGATCATGGCTCGAAAGAGACATGACTGACTTGGCAGAAGATTATCCCGCAGTAGGTTGCCATTGCTTTCTGCGGTAGACTGGTTGCCGACCAAGGCTATAGAACTCAATCTGTCCTGTTATTTAACCCATAACTGGAAGGAATAGACGGATTAATACCTTTCCCCAGGGTATTTGCGCGTAAGTGAATGCAATGAATTCGGCTGGAATTCGAACTCGGCTCCCCGATTTCTCGTTCCGAGCCGATATCCAATGCACCACAACGCATATTAAGGACCTAATCAGGTGGATGACAGAACGAGGATTGCACGGCGTAACAGGAGATGGCGTACTCAGGGCCACCAGGGATAGGGAAACGTGGAAAGCCATGATCGCCTACGTCCTGAAGAGACAGGACACATAGAAGAAGACACTATCCCTCGGTCATCTTTAGGTATTCATTATTTTGGCGAATATGGGATATATTCTGTTTTGGGTATTGTGCTATTTTGCCTATATAAGGCTGTTTCCTGTTTGTTCTAACTGAAACAGAGGCTATAATTTCACTGTCTGAACTGCCGGACATGAACTGATAGCAACGATGACTATATCTGCGATACGTCATCGCACCGAAAGTTATCAGTGGTATCAATTTTTATTTTTTCTTATTTTTGAAATGAGTACCCTCTCGTTGGATATGCGTTGTGGTACAGTGGATATCGGCTCGGAACGAGAAACCGGGGAACCGAGTTCAAATTCCAGTTGAATCCATTGTATTCACTTACGGGCAAATACCCTTGGGAAAGGTATTAATCCGTCTCTTCCTTCCAGTTATGGGTTAAATAGCAGGATAGATTAGGTTCTATAGCCTTGGCTAGCAACCAGTCTACTGCAGAAAGCAATGACAACCTACTGCGGGATAATCTTCTGCCCAGTCAGTCATGTCTCTTTCGAGACATGATCACCGAAGCGTGTATCACGTATGGCACTTAACTGACTGACTGACTGACCCTCTCGTTGAATGTGCCTTGTGGTGCAGTGGATATCGGCTCGGAACAAGAAACCGGAGAGCAGAGTTCGAATTTCATCGAATTCGTTGACTTCACTTACGCGCAAATAACCTTGTGATAGGTATTATTCCGAGACCTTTCTCTCCAGTTATAAGTAAAATAACACAAAAGATTTGGTTCTGTAGCCTTGGTTGGCAACCAGTATACCGTAGAAAATAATGGCAACCTACTGCGTGAAAAACCTTCTGTCCGGTCAGTCCTGTCTCTTTCGAGATGATCACGTATGACATTTAACTGACTGAATAGACTGTTACTACCATTGTAACTATGACTCTCATTAAATATTCAACACTGGGCTTTATGCCAAACTAAATTGGTTAAATCAATACTATGGGCTACACGCAAACATATAGATCCACCCAAAAAATAATACTTGCATACTCGATTTTGTAAATTTCAAAATCAATTTCATTGATCCATTTTTTTTTTAACACGGAATTAGTATAGGAGGCGGACATAGTGCAGAACCACAGCACATGACAAATAGGGGGAAAAATAATAGGCCAACCGATTCGTTCTATTTTAGCATTGAAATGTGATCAACACCTGGAGCCTCTAAAATGAAATGTAAAATGGGTAGGCAACGAGAAATTCAATAGACTCACCCACCTTCAACAGGATTCCGATTCTATTGCCGGCAACTTGAAAAGAACTGTTTTCAATCGTCAATTCACTTCCACCAACCAAGGCCAAAGAAGGGTTAGTTATAGGGGATGTCAGGAGGAGGGTAATAGACGGATGAGAATACCGAGGATGTGGGTAGAGGAGATAAAAAAGAGCTTGTGAGAATGGATGCGAGTTAGTGTGATAGAAGATGTCTATTGACCTTACATTTAAATTCCTGGAGATTGTAGCTGTCGGAGAAGCAAGTATATGGAAGGGAATTCACAGGCGGGAAGTGCGAGAATTAAGAAATTGTAGGATATTGTATGGATTAATGTTGAAAGTGACTGAAGTCGAGCTGCCATATGAAGATCCGCCTTTGGATTTTTTTTCGAGAACCCCGAAATGAAGAGCAGGTATTGTATGTAAATTTGTTTTTATATTTAAAACTGTATTGCTAGTATTTTACTACAAAAATGTATTTGTATGTTTAGTCTTTCATAGTATTTTGTTTTTGTCGGGGTTGCTTACTTTTTGCTCGTAGCTAGGATCCTCGTAGGTGCTACCATCTAGGGTCATGGCGGACCTGTGAACAACAACAATTTAGATGTGGTTCCACGCTCCTCAAAATCCCCATTTCCTCGATCAGAGACCTTGCTGCTGGATGTAGTTTATCGTCATACCCAGGACGATTCCGGTAATCTATTTATGTACTGAATAAATTAATTTTGAAATGGTAAACGTGTTTTCTGGATGTGCTTTGTGGTGCAATGGATATCGACTGGGAACGGCAAATCGGGGAGCCGAGTTCGAATTGCAGTTGAATTCATTTCTCTCTCTCACACAAAGAGAAATTATACAATAAAACTTTTGATTGCCAACAAAGGTTACAATGAGATATGCCTTTTTTATATGGATAGATATTTTTAAAACCAAGGAATTCATTTCATTTTAACCAACTGCAAGCCATGTCTTAACCTACGACCCTGCGTAGATTCATACAACAGCTAGTTGTTTATTAAATCAGTACTTAGAAATACCAATAATAAAGAAAAAAAAACGAACAGTAATTTAAATCTAATTCGAATAAATTGTTTAGTACGATGTATTTTAAAATCTTTTGAAACAGTGATTATTACACCTCGCTTCAGTTACTCAGTTGCAAGAAACAGCGTAACACTATCCTCCGAATGTTATTTGTCATTTCATGTGTCTTTTTTTTCTTCTTCTCTGTGCTGTGTTATTTCAGGACGTTGGCGATCAGAACACTCTGGGATTTTCTGTCCTTTGTTGATGTTAATAAATGTTTGCTCTTCCAAGCATTGTTTTTCCTCTCTAACCGCACATTGAAGGTGGTATTAAACGGACATGCCTCCCAGAACTACCATATGAACGCGGGTGTCCCTCAAGGCTCTATCCTAGGTCCTACGCTCTTTCTGATCTACATTAATGATCTTCCCGATGCCATAAGATCCCAAGTAGGCATGTACGCCGATGACACCACAGTTTACTCTCGCCTCGATCAAAAATCTGGTGTGGGCGACAAAGCGAACCTCGCTGCCCAGCTTGAAAAGGACCTTCAATTCGTAGTGGAGTGGGGTAAGAAATGGCTCGTAGATTTTAATGCTTCCAAAACGAAGCTGCTATCAATTAATCATCATAGACAATCGCACCTACCTCTCATTAGGATGGACCAGGCTTGCCTCCCAGAGAGTAAAACACTACGCCTCCTTGGCCTCATATTCACAGCGGACCTCAAGTGGAATGACTATATCGATTCCATTGCTAAATCCGTTGCTATGTAAGTCGGTTCTCTGGGCAGGGCTCGGAAGGTTTTTCCGTCTGAGTTTATCCTGCAGATATATAAATTGACCATCCGCCCGTGTATTGAATATTGCTGCCACATCTGGTCGAGTGCCTCTGCTATTCTCCTCGGGGTTCTTGACAAAATACAACGGAGAATCTGTAATGTGATCGATACCGACTTGGCAGACCAGCTGCAGTCACTCTCTCACCGGCGTGACGTGGTTTCCTTGTGCCTCTTCTATAAATACTTTCACGGCTTCTGCTCCAATGAACTTAGATCACTGGTTCCCACTAGGTACGAATTTGCACTAGATACTAGATTAGCAACTAGGTTCCACCCTTTTACAGTGAAACCGATAAAATGTAACCACAATTTCTACTCAACAGCTTCTTTTCTCACACTTCCCGCCCGTGGAATTCCCTTCCATATACTTGCTTCCCCGACAGCTACAATCTCCAGGAGTTTAAATGTAAGGTCAGCAGACACCTAACACACTAACTCGCATCCATTCTCTCAAAAACTCTTCCCATCTACCTAACCCTCATCCTCGGTATCCTTACCCGTCTATCACCCTTCTTCTGACATTTCCTATAACTAACCACTCTTTCTCATCACTTTCCTCCTATGTAACCCCCTGCGTAAGAGTGGCAGTGGAATGCCTTGCTTGGGGTGAAATGATTAAAACAAAAAACAAAAAAAAAACAAAACAAAACAAAACAACAAAAAAAACTAAGTATGTTATGCTTTGTTTTCTTTTGTACCTCTTGCTTTCAATCTGTCCTTTGAGTATTAAATTTTCCAAGCCCTCTTTCCTTCTTATATGTCGCTCCCAGGTGTTAAGTATGCCCTTTTGTTTCCATTTTTTTTTGTCAAAGCTCATCGTTGATCACTTTGTCTTACAAATTTAGAAATTTCCACACACAGCTGATATTATCCGGTAAAAATACATAAACAAGCCAGATGCAGTTTTGAAAATTTCAAGTTTTGCTCACCTTTTAATTGTTCTTTTAAAGACAACTTATTTAAAAGAAATTTTAACGTCACATCGATACGTTAAGGAAATTATCGTTTGGAAATGTAATCAAAAACCTTTAATAAGTCTTGCCTCGAATCGGACGAGAAATACGTGAATATAACGACTAACAAGTAGAAAACTAGGACAGAATAGGCCATTGTATTATGAACATGATTTTCTTGTTAGATATTTGTTTTTATATTGAGTAGGTTCAAAAAACAAAGGTCAGTAAAGGTCATGTGACACTTATACTCAGACATTCTTTTCTAGGTACCTCCATGCATTTGCCAAAAAACAGCATAGTATGATGTTAAAAAAGCTCAAACTTAGTAAAAACAAAGTTTTATCATCAAAATCTTTACGTTATTATTAAGAGGAAAGATAAAATTTTGTTGTCATTATTTAAAAAAAAAAATTAATCCTTTCTGACACGTTCGAAATTTTTTTTTTGTTTTCGTCTGCGATTCACGCCATGTTTACGTAATGTGACTATTGAGGAAAACGTAATATTACGCAAATCGTTTTTTGGCGTTAAAAGTCGCGTTAATTTGAAAATTCTTGCATAAATCAACTAATTGTATGATTTCAATAAAAATTTCAGGACTTATTCACAAATGAATAAAATTATTTATGCAATTATTACTTTTAGAAAATCTTGGTAAAAATATCTTTTTTTTTTACATCTGTTACCCCCACTCTAATTAATTGCATAAAACTTCTAGAAATACATTATCTATGCAATTTATTTTATTGGTTAAAAGCAGTACTCATTGTGGAAGGCAAATAATATATATATTTTTTTAATTACGAGACCATTTTTCCGAAAATCTGCTCTGAATTGTAAAAAAAAAAAAAAAAAAAAAAGAAAAGAAAAGAAAAGAAAAATAAGAAAAAATACGCAATTTTTAATTTAGATAAACTTTAAATTGATTTTATAAATAATATAATTTTAAGATATCATATTCTGGAGAAGAAAAACATTCGATGAATAATGAATTTTTATAAGAATTGTTTTCATTTTTTTCTTTCCTAATTAAAGCTTCAAACATCTTTTTAAATTTCTTTCAGTTAATCTGTGTCTTCGGTTATTAATTTATTAAATAAAAAATTTACAAATCGAAAATTGAAAAGCTTCATACAAATCATTTAAAATAAAAATTTTAAAAATAAATTTTCACATTTTCTTATACTATGGAAACTTGTAAGAGACTTATCATTAAGAGGACACATGATTCAAGAGTTGTTCTCCTTACTAAATGTCAAGTTGGGTTATGTCAATTTTGGTCACGATACTTACAGATGTGTGAACTGATTTGTTAATATTGCTTATTTGAAAGGTCAACGAGTCGGACCTTTCTGATTAAGAAATATTCTTATTCTAAATTTAATGCCATAAACAAGTAATATTTGCTTCAAATCAGATTAATTTAAGATTACATTTGCTAATTTTTCAAAAATAACGCGCAAGAGAAGTCAGGGCAGATGCTTTTAAACTCAGACAGGCTCCAAAGGAGAATCTGCAATGTGATAGGTCCCGATTTGGCAGCTTGACTCCAGCCACTTTCTCACCGGCGGGATGTGGCTTCCCTCTGTCTATTCTACAAATATTTCCATGGCTTCTGCTCCGACGAACGTTAAGTCCCTGATGCCCTGCCACATGAATTTACTCGTGCAACCAGACTGGCAACAAGGTTACACCCATTTACAGTTAAATCTGCAAAATGTAAGTAAATGAAATGAACTCAACTGGAATTCGAACTCGGCTCTCCGATCCCGAACCGCTTTCCATTATTCCACTGTGCCTATAGATAGGAACATTTTCCAAGAATCTTTAACAATAAATCGTATATTTGAGTTCAATTAAAGGCCTGGGAAGAGTTGGAGTGCAAGGTAAAGAGCCTCCTTGAGAGAAGACCCATCTATCATTATAGCGTTTACTCGGTGATGGTGAAACAGTACTAGTTTGGTTTTAGCCGTATTGGATTTTACAAGCCAGTCTTTTCTCCATTGAGCCACCTGGGTCAGGTCGGAGGACTGATGAGCTGCTAGTTTCTGGTCATTCACATTTTTGGAGTTACACCTATAAACAGTCGTATCATCTGCATTATATTCACTAAGGATCGGAGCATGCTCCTAGGCAGATCATTAATATAGAACGGAAAGATGATAGGACTGAGAAAAGAACCCTAAGTAACACCGGCTTCCGATGAAAGGCTTTTAACAATGACCTATCAAGGATTTGATAAATGAGAACACTGGAAAAATTTTAAAAATCATTTCACTCCAAGAAGACACAAGTTGATATGGCAGTTAAGATTTTGAAGATCAAACTTGATTTGGAAGTAAGAATACGGGAGAAAATTTCACAAGCCAGAATTGCAAGAAAAGAAACTGTCAGTATATTTCATCTAGCAATTTCAACAATAAAATGATGAGACCTTACTGCCAATGTAGTACTGCGTTTAAATCTAAGTTTAGATAAAAAAGGAAAGTTAATACAATTACCGAGAAAAAGTTTATAAAATGGCATATGGAAGCCACGTTATAAGTGACTGAAACCGAGATGCCAGGCCAAAACCAAAAACGTTGCAGATTCTACTTTGGATTTTATCAAGGATCTCTAAATACATAGCAGAGGTACCAGACCAGATGTGACAGCAGTATTCAATGCCCAGACGAATGGTAGATTTAAAATGTGTAAGATAGGTTTTGGCGAGAAAGATTTTCTAGCACGACAGGATGAACCAAAGTTACTAGCAGCAGATTTAGCAATTGATTCAATATAATCCTGCCACGTAATTGTTTTTCTTAAACAAAACCCGGAAAAGTTTTTCAAGCGAGAAGTGCGAGAGAAGAAACTGTTAGCATAGAACTTACATCTAGCTAATTTAACTGTAAATCCATGAGACATTGCGGCGTTATTACACTTATTATAGTTATCAATACAATAAATATTAGGAAGGAAGATGAAAAAAGGAGTTAATTTATGAAAATTCCTGTGTGTACAGACTACAATCTTTACTCAACCTATCCTAGTTTGGCATAAAGCCCAAAATGCTAGATCACCAATGAGGACCGAACTGGCTACATTGCTCCACAGCCTAACATCCTTAAAAGCAGTGAGAAATTTATTTCCTTGGGAACTCTTACATTTGTTTGTTTCTCTAGCTTAAAAAAGAACATATTAAGGGTGTAGTTTCCATTGGAATATCTGTCCCACGACTATCCAGAAATAATTTTTAGAGTTCATTTTTTTTTTTAACTGATTTATGGAGATGCTTACGTGTCAGATTTAAAAATTAAAAATTTCATGGCGTTCTTTACATTCATTTTCATTATTTTTTTCCTTTTTGGATAACTTTGAAGAAAGTTATCTTGGGAAAGATAGTGGAGTAGTTGTACGATTGATTTCTTCACGGTTCGGAATTCAGAGCTTTCAATCTCTTAGAATTGTTATCTCCAAGATTATTCTACTGTTTAATCCACAGCTTAGGTAAAAAAAAAAAGAAAAAAAAAAAAAGAAAAAAGTTAATCTATTTCCCAAAGCTTTTGTGCAAGAGTTTGAACTCGGTTTGGCGATTCAACTTTCCGTGTCGCTATCCGCTTCACTATCTGTATAAATGACTGAAAGAGACTAAGAAAAAACTGATAGGAACTTCCTCCTTACAAATGGAATACGAAAGGAATGTGGATGATTCGCCAAAGTGTACGTGGCTACGTGGCATAGGGGGTCTTAGATATACAAAGAAAGCGGGTCAATGACTGAGAATACAAATAAGGCGGGAATCACAGGGAGAGAATACCTCATACCCACCCACCAAATATATATATATATATATATATATATATATATATATATATATTAGTGCCACACCATTAAATCAAACACTTAAGGAAGAAAAAAGGCATCATATTAAATTAAAACAAGATACAAAAAGTATCGACGTATAAAATATGTTAGGCGCCTTTCGACTGAGACCATTTCAAACAACAATCGTCGGTAATTATTAAAACTAAGTGGCCAATAAGAAAAAATTTAATTAGCGATGAAGTTTAAAATATTATTTATATATTAGAAGTGGAGAGAAGAAAAAATCCTCCATTTTGTCATGGCTTCCTCAAAGAGGGTTAATTTAAATATCAATTCTCGTTGTATGCACAGGGCAGGCTTCCGCATATTAACAGTAATAGACTCAAGAATATCATGATGGAGTCTGTTCCGTGCCTTGTGCAATACCGAGAAAAAATCGGGAGAATAATTTGATCTGCAAGCAACAGAATTTAATAAATGCTCGCCGATTGCAGATACATGAGTTTGCGAACACCCGGATGTTACAGGCTCGTGCCTACGTATCTGGCCCGGGACATGTTGGGCGATTCTAACTTCCAACTTCTAGATAGTTTTGTCCACATATTCGATCTCACATCGACACTTAAATTGGTAATAAACTAAATTACTATGATAGGCAGTCAAAACATTCTTACGGCAAGGAAGAAAAGCCCTTCTAGTTGTGAAAATGTTCCGAAACATAACGGTATTATAACTACGCTTAATAGACATATAAGTCTTATCGGCGTACGTTTGACTAACGGGACCAATCCACGGTAGTCTGACATATACATAGCATTTAGATGACCCCAAAATCTTAGTCTCATTGAACTTAGAAATTTTACGTTCAATATATATATATATATATATATATATATATATATATATATGAGATAATAACTATACTTGTGTCGAAAAACCTTCCATGTATTTACGAAGAAGGGAAAAATGGTTTTAAAAAAGAAAGAGCTAAGTACATGAACATCAGTAAAAAGAGTTCAGACCGAGTCAGCACGTGGCCCAAAGAAAAAAAACCCGACACACGCAATCAACTAACAAAAAAAGCGCTCAATACTTAGGTAGAGCGAAATAAATGAAGAATACCTAGAGAGACAGACAACCTACCTAGGTTTCACCTAAACGGATTGTCAGAGAAAGCTGGCTTTCCCTGACAATCCGTTTAGGTGAAACCTAGGTAGGTTGTCTGTCTCTTTAGGTATTTATTTATATATCAGAGTAATGGAAAAAAAACAACATTTACCCCTCTCTTCAAACTCAAAATATCTGAGCTGGTGCTGCCCATTCATTACTTTTTAGTCTTGATAGTCCAAAAAGCATCTGCGCGTCCTTGTGAATGATTTTGCAGCTTAAACGTTTTAAGCCTCTCGCTATTCTATCGCTATTTGCATGGAAAATGTCCATACGAGCTACATCCCTTAGTTTTACTAAGTCTAACCCTCACAGTTAAGACCTGCCAAGCTATTTACACTGAGACAAACCGTCGTATTCCTTTAGCAAGAAATAAGTTTTACTCGGATAGATTCTTCCCAAGAGAATGCTTTTCTGACGACTACAATCTTAACCTCTCAAAGTCTTGAGTTAACCTTTATTTTCTTTTTTACATATTCGCATAAACAGCTCACACAACCAATGCCGTGAGTAACCCTTCACCTTGAGTGGCCACTGAGCTTGTTAGAGTGAAAATTAAAAAAAAAAAAGTTAAAGCAAAAACAACACCTAAACAGGCAAGCTCCGCTTTTATAACGAAAACGTGACCAAGCGTGGGCGTTACGATTGAAATCTTGTCCGGCGTATGACACTAGACTTCATCTAGCATTAAGTCTTCTGTTTAGGAAATGGGAGATTTTCAGGAGCGTAGAACTACATCTGATGTTGTTCCCGGGTCCATCTTGACCCAAGACGATAGCACCTGTTAGAGCCCAAGCTACACCCTTGTGAAAATTAATTGAGAGAAAACAAATGTCTTACTAGAATCTTTCACACATTCCCTGATCGCGTCCACGTCAATTCTTGGTGTTTTTCTCTTCTAACTTCTAGCATTTTCCATTATTTTTTTGTTGTTGTTGTGAAGTTGATGTGGCCTGTTAGGGACCGGAAGTAAGACACAGAAACAAGAAGGTAGGTTCAAACAGTGTATTAGAATAACAAGAACATGTATACGAAGTAAAGTGTTAGTCTTCAGCAAATATAGAAGTGTAAGTCCGAACGGTATAATTACGCTGAGTCTAGACTGTTTAACGACTGCGTCACAGCTGCGTCCCCAGAAGTCACTCCGGTTAGTATTTATAACAGGTGGAAGAGTCCATTCCACGTAGAAGGGTACTATAACAGTTTTGGACTGAGATATCTATCTATATATCTATCTATCTGATAGATATGAACAGGCTGAGATAGATAGATATAGAGATACACCCTTGTGTAAATTAATTGAAACAAAACGAATAATGTCTTCCAAGGATTTTTCACACTTTCTCTGATCACGTCTACGCCGACTCTTGGTGTTGTTTTTCTATTCCGACCGATGTTTTTACGTTTTGGACTGAGGGATCCAGTTTTTTTCTTCGCTTTGGTGACACGATTGACAGTTGAAAGGCTGACGTCAACAATATCCGCAATCTTTCTGTAAGGCTTGCCAGTATTTTCGTACGTTTCCATGGAGTCACGTCAATCGCAGATAATGCCGGTAGGACAAATAATCGACAGTCGAAACAATAGTGTCTGGGCATGCTAAAAATTTGGTGCAATCACGGATAACGTGATATTTTTCAAGGCCAAATAAATTTCGTCATGTACTTCGAAAGTAGATTCATAATTAGAACCAAAAATAATGAAAAGAGAGAGCTGGATTGCTATGTGTTATTCATCCTATTTATATAGCGGTGAATGTTGGGCAATCTCCCTCATAGATGAGAAAAAAACTCGAGGCAGCTGAGAGGTGGTTCTATAGAAGGATACTGGAAATTCCATGGACAGCAACAAAGAACTCTTAAAGAAAATACCAACAGAAAGAATACTGAAAATCAGGAAAAGACTGCTGAGGACTTGGAGAACTTAATACTCGCAGTGTATATTAATGGCGAGATAGATAGAGGACTTGGAGAACTTAATACTCGCAGTGTATATTAAGGGCGAGATAGATAGAGGAAGGCAGCGAGCCATTTTCCTGACGTACTCGTGTAAATGGATGGCGGAATGGGGAAGAGTGAGAGTCTTAGGAAAGGAGGAAAACTGCTGTGTACCACACAAGATAGAAAGTTGCGGAGAGCAATGATTGCCTACGATCTGAAAAGACGCGGCACATAAAAGAAGAAAAAGAAAGAAAGAAAGAAAAAGAAGAAATAAAAAAAAGAAAAAGAAGAAGAAAAAAGAAAAAGAAGTATAACAATATTTTGTAGCGGACCGGAATTAGTTAATTTTATTAATTAATAACCATAACCGGAAAATCTTCAAATTACTATTATAGATCATAAAAGAACATACTAAGAGAATTTTTCTTTATCCTCCGAATATGAGCAAAGGAAAACGGAGGTGATTAATTTTATTAACTAATTATTAACTGTAGCTGGAAAATCTTTATCTTTAAAAAGAAAGCAGGGACGAAAAATAACATCTGGTATTTCTCTATTATTGTAAACCCGGAAAGAAGAGAAAGAAAAGAGAAATGGATTTGTTTTCAAGCCACACAAACAATAGATATCGGTTTCAGTCACCCCAAAGAAAGCTGACGGTCATTCTAAACATAAAGTAAAGATAAATTTATTTGTTATTGTTTCTTGGTAAAGGAAAGAGAAATTTCATTTTTGGGTCCGAATGTCTGGCTGGCATGACTCTCGTAAAAGAATTAAAGATAACAGATGTTTTGATTCTGAGTCAAGTAATTTAGAGAAAAGGTATTTTCACTGACATCAGGGTAAAACTGATAAGGCATTCTTGTCACTTGAAAATATAAGTGACTCAGAGAATGGATATTAAAAACAGGTGCTTACAAATTATTTGGATAACAATGTCAATGGACCCTTGTCAACTTGTTTTGGGCGAAGACAGTTCAAAAAGTTTAATGCTATTGTTTTAAGAAAAAACAAAAAATCCCCGAAATTGTTTCGTGAGAACGAAAAATTTTGAGAAAGGAAATTCGGTTAAGTCCATCCCAGAAAAGGGGTATGGGGAGATGACGTCATAAGATCGAGAGAGATTCCATTGTTCCGGTGACCAAGCCCCGAAAGGGGGAGACGACTAACAATTGACGTCATGGAAAGAAGACTACTCCCATTGGTTAAACCACAGGCAGCAACGAGTAGCAGCTAACCTCAGGATTTTATTGGTTGCCGAGACGGGGGATTAGACACCCAGCGACCGTCGGCCCCACACCATGGCATGTGCATAAATACAGGGTCCCGAGGGACCAAAATTAATTGGAGTTGGATCGGAGGAGAGTCCGAAGTTGGACTGGAATTGCGGCGGTTCGAGGCAGTTCAAGTTCAGTTCTAGTTACCAGCCTAAAAATGTAACGATGAAGATAGGCGCCATGTTGTTGGGCGCCAACTGCAGAGCCTGCCGGCTAACCAGTGTTAAAGACAGAAGAGAACTTGCAGACAATGTTTCGAGTGAAGTTGTAGAGATCGACAGAAGAGGACTGATGCCGGCTAACCAGTGTTAAAGACAGAACAGAATTTTTAAGAGTTGCAGCTCGAGTGGCAGAAAGTTCGATTTCCCGGTCCAGAAACGTAATGACCAAAGACAGTTCCCAACCGAAGAAGTAAAGAGACAGAGAGATCATTGCCATGCCGTTGGGTGCCGACCGTAGAGAAGCCTGTCGCCAATCAACCAATCAGCGTTAAGAGACAGACAAGAAGAGAATTTTCAGACAAATCTGAAATTGCTAACCGAAAGAGAATAACCCAGCACTTCGGCAATTTCCGTAACATTCCGAAAAACAAGCAACAAGTTGACTAGTCTTATATAACGACTTAGACTTCTGTTCAAAGCAGCGAGCTGCGGCCAGTCAGATTTCTTGTTATTGCTCAGGAGAATAATTCGATTTACCTAATAAACGCCCGCTACCATTTGATAGAAGCAGAGATGGGAAATTATTCAAGAGACTATTATGTATAATCTGTATATAAAGACGTTATTTCACAACACTTCAGACGTCGGTCCACTTATTTCCTTTGATGTTACATTTCTTTCTTTTATTACTCAATTGTGTGCACACTTCCCGGGCTTGGTTTAGTTCGGCAGAGAGACAGCTAGTGAAAAACTCACGTGACTGCCTTGTGATTAATCAACACAACGTGGGACAGGGGAGAAAACCGTGACAGAGTCAATCAACGACCAGTTGACTGGATCGAAACAAACAGCGACGGGCCGGGGAGGTGCCATAGAAGAAGAAAAAAGAAGAAAAAAAAAAGAAAAAGAAGAAGAAAAAGAAAAAGAAGTCACTTATCTCGAATGTTCATGTTTCAGATGTTCCAGAAAGAACAATTTCAATGTGATTGTTTCTCGTTATCATTAAGGTTATCAAAGATTAAATTAAAATCTTGAAGATGTCCAAAGTCTGTCGCCTTATTTCTATTGAGCCAATGATATGAGTTATCGTGTTCAGAGCAGAGGAGAAAAAAAAACTTATAAGATAGGGCTGATAAGAAAATTAACAGACAAGAACTTAAAACTGTTTTACCGCAGGTAAGCAATCTCGAATCTGATAATTACTTATATAGGTGACAGCATCGGAACACATAGAACTGTTTTTAAAACTAATTCTTCGAACAATACAAGGCCCAAGAGCCACTCAAGTTAGGAATTCACTAAAAGGTTGTTGTATCAATGTAAGAGGGGGATATAAGAAGTGCAGATTATATGTAAGAAAGATAACGCTAACGGAAGTTTGTTTCACAGAGTAGCAGTTCTTGGGAAGAAGCAGTTCGGAGGAAATTTCTTTCTTACAAATGGAATACGAGGGGGTTGTTGAGGATGATTCGACACTTTGTACATTGCATGGCGGCTTTAAGACTTACTTCATGTGTACCCGTATAAACACTCCACATTAAAAACGACTTTGTTTCACATCCTGGCACCCTGAAATGTGTGTGTATGTGTGGAAGTGGGGATTAAATAAAATCAGAATACCTATACCCGCTCTTCGGGATAGGATCAAAGTGTATTATTTGTTATTTCCTACTCAACCATGTCCCAATTTTCGGGTAATTTATAGAAAATGTTTGAGGGATGCCTGGTGCCGGGGATTCCGACCCTACGACACCACCTTCCTGATTGCACTAAAGACTGAAGTTTGGTGGATGCTTACTCCAGCGTGACAGTGGCTACAGAGACTAGAAGTACTAAGAACTCTCTGAAAAAAAAAAAAAAAAAAAAAAAAAAAAAGAAAAGAAAAAAACCCGATTTTATCAACACACGTCTTTATTTAATAATAAGTACAGAAATATTATTGGTATCTAAAGGAAACAAATAAAACACCCAAATTAAAATAGAAAATTAAAAAAAAAGCTAGAACATGAAAGTCTTTAAAAAACCCATGCCCTTTGTGTCTATATGAAAAACTATATATTATTACATTTCTTAATTATAAAAATCTATTAAATAAGCGTAATGAAATAAATATCATATGTAAACATTGCAAAATGTTCACCTTAGAATATGGATAAAAAAAACTCAAAAAAACTTTATATTTATTAACTTGCATATATCTAATAATTTGTTTTAGAAAAATAATAAATAGATATTAAAATAATTAAATTGGTATTTAAATATTTTGTAATAATTAAATAGATATTTAAACTGATATCATCAGACCAGAAAAAGGTCCCAACTGTAAATCACACATATACCATAAACACACACACACACACAGAGTAAAAATAATGACAGCAGCACAAGCAGCAGCCAGGAATGGCCATTCCTTCAAAGGCACAGACACACTCTCTGTCATTCTGAAGATAGATTTTGATCTCGAAATATTAGTGTATAATAAATAGATAATACCCCAAAACTTCTTTACCTTCTTTTATTTTACTAAACGCATTGTGACAGCCTTCAAGACTTAACCATATGGGTATTTAAAAGATTGTATTATGATATTAATTGTATTAGAATATAATAATAAAATAGATTTTATATAGAAAGAATAAATGAATTTTAAAAATTGCTTAATAAATAAACGGTTATTAAAAATGTTATTTATAAATTAAAAGTTTTGAAAACTTAGAATAAAAGGAATTCTGAATCGAAATAAAAATAGTATATTATACTCAAAGGTCCCTTTAAGTTAGATCCAAAATAATGTTTTGTTTCTTTATCTATTTTTTTATGTTGGGATATGGAGAAAGCGGAAAGAAAAATTTTGTAACGATAATGGATACATCAACGGAAATAGGGTCTAGACAGGGGCTTTTAAAATTAAGTTGACACTTTGGCCTTTAAGATTGAAAGAAGGAATCATGTATTCCCCCAAAATATAAACTTTCAAATTTAAAGTGAATCTCTTTTCTGATTAGTTAAATTGAACACACATAAATTTTTATGTCTTCATATATCTATAAATAACAAGTGTATTGTTTCTTTTATTTAAATGAAAATCATTTTCACAACAATGATCTAACATTGCTGATGACGAGGTAAAAATATCGAAACAGAGAAATTTCCATGTCGCAATGTATTTTTAATTAAAAAGACAAATTTAAATAGTTAAAATAACCGCTAATCAACAAAATCACTTGTGATTCCGAAATAGGCATTTTAAAGTCTATTTAAATTGCCAGAATCGATCGCACGTGAAATTCACACAACACCACAAAGTTTCAGATCTAAAAAAAGATAACATATTCATATCAAATAACAAACGATGAAAATTTAAAATTAAAAATCATCACAAAAAGATGCAAACAATCACTAAACGGATTTTTAATTTCATAGAAATTTTTAATTCTGTACAATGACTGAAATTATTCGAAAGACCGGAACATTAAAACAAGTACGAATTGTGGGCAGCTCTCATGCACTGTTAATAACAAGATATGATAAGATAAGATAAATTACAAAGTAGATACATAGTTTTAACTTGTCTGTTTTTGCAACAAAATTTATTTAAATGATAATGTGCTACCGAGACACCACACATATGCAAACTAAAGATAAAACTAAGGTGATTAAAGAAACCTAACACAGCTCCAAGACTGCAGTACAATAGATTCATGAATGAGCCGAACCTTCAGAAAATGTATACGAAGTATAAATTGGAAATGGAAACTCAAAATGGGACGCACTAAGAGCGACTCTAGTGACATCAGCGAACGACATCATTCCAAAGAAAAAAACAAAAACACGCCGGAGAAAAAACGTGTGGATTATCGAAGAGATTCTTGACCTTATGCAAAAGAGACAGAAAACGATGCCAAGATATGGAACGGAATACAAGAGACCACACAAGGAAATACGGAGCAAATGTAGACAGGCTAAAGAAAGATGGCTTAACGACAAATGCCCCATGGATAGAGCACGTGTGCAACGATGAGGCGATGGAAAGGATGCAAACGAGAAGGAAACTCATATATCAGGAAGAGAAAAATGAGGTCCTGGGACAGGTAATGAGGAAGGAGAGCCTAGATAACTTAATACTCACAGGTCGGATAAGAGAGACAGGCGAAAACAGCGCGAGACGTACTTGTTAGATTTGAGCAAATGGATGAAAAATTATTGAGAGCAACAAGAGACAGGGCCAGGTAAAATTCTAAGATTGCCTACACCCTGAAAGGACACGGTACATGAAGAAGAAGAAAAAGACACACATACACACACGTATATGTATAACTATAAGAATTTGTTACTTTAACTGAGCAGGTTCATGCCGACTTCGAAGTTTTGTACGGACACCGTTGTGGTGTCTTCACACTTCGCTGAAAAAAAAAAAAAAAATCCTAACCCGATGAGTGAAGAAGTCAAGAGTGACAAATTTATTTGAATTAAAACTATCAACGCTATATCGCAATCCTGACATCGAGCACTTTACGATAAAAAAAACAAAACAAAAAAAAACAAACTTTTTACCAAAATTCCTTTTAACAAAATTAACACTAAACATATATATATATTTCAATGAATGTTTTTACAATTAAAATAATACTTGAAATAAAAATCCAACGGAGGTTAGGGAGTTCATGACAAATATAATGCTGAAAAGATAAAAGACTTAGGAGTGTAGAAGCGTCTTGAAGGTAAGGAATGTTCATTTAGAAGTTGCCGCTTCTCGGGTCAATAAGTACTTTTGAGGAATGTCTTTGAAAAGGTGAGTAAGTACTTATGAGACAGGGGAAGGAAAGCGGTCAGCATAGTAGTCGCTCGACTTAAGTCAAGGGAGAAACTGATAACTCTAGCCTAAGATTCCTTCTGTCTGACGAAGCTTTTGTGTCTCCGCTTTTTATATCTGCTTTTTGGATCAAAACGCAGGTCGTTTCGAATTTCATCCTTGTATTTGATTCCGGGCTTCCCATTGGCTGGTAAATAAAATTCGCGAAGGCTTGCGAAATGGTAATTAGATATTTGATTAATTTTTATTTTTCAACCGGAACATCTGCACAAACCCGGATACACACGACGAGTTTTATTCATTTTCCTTTTAGTTGTGAGAGAGCAAACTCCCGTTATTTTGCTTTTGTTCGGTCGGTATCATCACAAGACTACAAAGAAAGCTTTCAATATTATGAGCGGTATTTTTCATATGAATGCATCCTCAAAATTACAGATAAAAGATTTGCTATTATTTACATTATTTATATTCAGACTAATATCATTATCTTTGTTTTAATTATTACTATGTTTCGACCATTGTGTCTTTTCGCCTTCTTCAGGTATCTGTCGATCAAGGAAACATTCAGAGTATTTCGAACTGAATCCTTTATTTAGTTTTCGAACGTAGAGGCATCTTGTTTTGCTCTTTTTGGTGCTTCTTGCATGGTTTCTAGTGAATTTGAATCTGTACAAATCAGCCCAGGCATGGAACTCACGTAGAAACGTGGTTATAGTAACAAAGGACAGTGGTCTGAATAAGTTTCCTTCTTTAGCAAGGCACTGTTAGGTTGTGCGATCAAAAAACTATAAAAACTGGACACTTTCTGTTTTTCTCCTTTTTTTTTTTAGAGATTTTAAAGTCAAATATACAAAACTGTAAAATATTTTTGCTATGAATTCAAGGAATTACTTAAATTGTTACATATACTGGTTTTAATTGGACTAAATTCAGTGCCAAAATCATTTTATATATGTAAGTGACGGATCGTCATTGTTAGTAAATATGACAGGAGATGGAATAAATTTCAACAACGTGGAGAAAATTTTCGTATCTTAAATATGTCTAATCAATGATTAACAAGAAATTAATTTTGAATGAAAGAATCGGAGAAAACAAAAGAACATGTTTGAAGGAGAAAGAAGATGATAATTGACATGTGACACCATCTCCCGCGGGGACACTTTCCCTTGTTTGGTTTAATACAGCGGAGAGAGAGAGAGAGAGAGAGAGAGAGAGAGAGAGAGAGACATTGATATTAGCAATATTATAAGTTATGCTTTATTGTAATACGCGATGTGAGCTTAGATAAAAAAGCTATTTTAATGCTATCAAATACTTTTAAAATATGGGGAATAGAAAATTTAACTATTTTAATCCTATCATGTTCTAAAATCCGGGGAATATAAAATCTAACTGTTTCTGGGGGGGAAAAAAGGGAAAAAATATAATTCTTCTTTCGTGTTTGAAGCAGATATTTTTCGGTAAAGCTAAACATTTTTAGCCAAAACAAGTGTCAGAATTATTTGATGGGGTCAGGCGGGGTTAAAGTCCCTCAAATTTTTCTGGGAAGCAGAAATCTGTGGGAAATTGGAAAAATCGGAATACAGTGTGACATGGCGATATCTCATTCATCGAGATAACCCCTTCCGCAAATCGAGTGGGCGGAAAACGATTTCATTGGCCGAGGGCTTCGAGCCGGCTGGATCCCCAGAGAGGATTGAAAATGGTTCTAAAAGTCCGGACTCGGCGAGAAAATTCAGTTATTCAGTTGTTTTTGGAGTTTTAAGTTGGCTGAGTAGCTATCAGTCGAAATGTAAGGACTGTGGAAAAAAGTTCCCAACCGGGGAGCCATGACCCACGGCTAGTCGCCCACCATAGAACTTATGGCTAAAGAGTTAATTTCGAATGAAGCTTGCTGCAGATTAACTTAAAGAGTTAATCTGGAATAGTGTACCTTCGATGTGATTCCCGAAAGAACATTATTAAGAACATTATATGTTTCTTTTTTTTTTTTTTTTTTTTAATCACGGAAAATCGAAAATTCTGATTCTTTGTTAGCTCTACTTCGGTAAATTCCGTTAAACTCCGATAAGGATCCGAAAGGTCTTTACTATTTTAGAAGTTGCATAGAAAATTGACAGCCCTGATTATAGAGAATATGTGAAAAGACTTTAGTGAAAATGTGAAGAGCTCTGTTTACTTTAACAAAACTTAGACAAGTCATTTTTATTTAAGGATTGGAAGCTCTGATGCTTTTAGCGAACTTTCTCTCTCCGTTGTATCCGGCATTTTCGTCAACTGTATTATCATTTTGACAACTGTATTATCTGCTCCTGTGAAAAGAAAAACATCGGTTTTTTTTATATATATATATAAAGACATTCTCCGTAACTCTCCAGGCGCGTTCGACCTTGTTCATTTATTTTATTAATTTTTTTTTTGGTGCCGTATTTTTTTAAAACCATAAGTGTGTACTAGTGTTCGGAGTGGCTCTAAAAGGCGACTACTAAGATTGACGCGACCTCTGGGACAAATCACAACGTGGGATAGTGGCGCGTTGTTGCAAAAGACGTCTTGTAAACCAGCTTTTGTGGCGACGTCCTCGACCGAGAACGTAACGACCAGCAACAGCGACCGAACCAACCAGCCAGCCGGGTGGCAGTGTCACAACTGGGATCGTCACGACCGTCAACGAGAACGAGCGTCACATTAGACGGCCAGCCCCGGGCATAAGGCGTCACACACATTGCATTTAATTATTATTATTTTTAAAATTAAGCTACCAGGATGCATGTGTGTTACTGAGAGAAAGAAAAACAGTAAAAGAACAGGTTCGAGGAGACAATGGACATTGCATTTAATTAGGATTAATATCTTTTAAATAAAGCCACTAATTGAGAGAGGAAGAAAAAGAGAAGACAAAAAAAAAAACAGGTTTCGAGGAGACAAAAGATGACGATTGATATTGCATTAAATTATTTTTTGTTAAATAAAGCCACTAGGATGCAAGGGAGTTACTCAAAGAGAAAGAAACAGAGGAGACAATAGAAGAACAGGTTTCGAGGTGATAGACTGACATTTTTATTATTATCTTTTAAAAAGGCCATTAAGATACAAGAAGGTTACTGAAAGGGAAAGAAACATTAAAAACAATAAAAGGAAAGGTTTTGAGGAGACAAAAAATGACGATTGACATTGCAGTAATTATTATTTCTTTTTAAATGAAGCCACTAAGATGTAAGGGGTTACACAGAATAAAAAAATCAGAAACAGGGTCGTGGTCAGGGCCCCGGCAATTGCGATGGGGATGCAAGTTCCCTAGGGAACGCAAGGTTCCTTGACTCCTCAGATCTATTGTAATGAAAAACATTAACAAAATAATTATTAGGATTAACTGGAAAATGTTTATCATACTTGTATGTTGAAAGATATCTATCAATCCGTCTCTCTCTTCTCGCGATGTTGCTAAACACGGCACTGATCAGAGAAGACAATAAAAGGATAGGTTTCGAGAAGGCAAAAGATGACGATTGACATTGCATTTGATTATTATTATTATTATTATTATTATTAATATTAAAATAAAGCTTTATTGTTGCCTGTTAGGGCCAGGAAGAAAGACACGACAAGAAGGTAGGTTGAACCAGTGTATTTGATTAACAGGACATATATACAAAATAAGAGTGTTATTAGTCAGCAGATAGAAGTGTACATCCGAACTGTCCAGTTACACTGCGTCTTGACTGCATTGACTGCTTCACGACTGCCTCACGACTACCTCCCAGGAAGTCCCCCAGGTTAGTATTTATTGAAGGAGGAAGAGTCTATTCCACTGTAGGTAGGACATTATAACACCCCTCTCCTCAAAGCTTAACTTCACAGGAGTTTTCTTTTTTTATATTAAAGTTCTGAGGCTGCCTTGTTTTACCAAGTTTGCAGTAGACAACTTTGAAAACTTATTTGTTTGTGGTCTCAATACTTTTTACGTTCAGGATTGACCACTATTAAATCAGTCGCTTTCCGTTTTCTCTAAGAACGGTGCACTTCAGGAGCTGATAGAGGGGTCGGAATATTGAAAGTGTCGTATATGGCATCCATAGCGGTTTCGTCAGGAAACCCTCTATCAGCATCGTTAATTAGTCGTTTCCTAAGTTGATTGAGATATCTTTTATGCATAAATTGTAACCCTTTATCATATATACCATATTCCTAAATCTTTTTACAATCGTAACCATCTACCAAAAAAGATTTATTGCCTTTCAAAATTCTGAAAAATCTGTTTCTCCTTGGATTTATCGTCGTGTAGGTACGATGCTTGTTCTTCCTGGCTTCGTCTGTTTAGGAAGTATTTTATCGTAAACGGACCGTATCCGACGTGCGAACATCACCTCGGCTAGAGATCGTGAAGATGGTGTTTTGGTATTAGGTGTGATTCTGTTTACTTGAAGAAATTGTTGAAGGGTTTTTTCAGTTGGTGTAGCTCCAGTGTTTTTCAAAGCTCTCTTCAACGTATCCACAAATCTCAGCCAGTCCGTTTGACCTCGGATGATATGAACGGTAGTGATAAGTTCGATCTGATATGTTGCACAGAAGTCTCTAAATTCTCTAGACGTAAACTGACTTCCATTATCGGACGCTAAGGTGTCTACTACTCCGAATCTGGCGAACAGCTCATGTAGAAATTTTCTAACAATTTCTGTAATTGTGTTTTTGCATCTGTGTACTTCGGACCACTTCGAGAAACTATCGACTACAATAAAGTAGTAATATTCTTCTAGAGGTCCTGCGAAATCAGTGTGAATTCTAGACCAAGGTAGGTGTGTTTTTGGCCAGGGGTTGAATGTAATAGTAGGTACTTTCGCCGCTAAGGCACATCCTTTACGTGATTTGACAGCATTTTCTATATCTCTGTCCATACTTTTCCAATAGACATAGCTACGCATCAAACTTTTCATATTAGTACTCCCTGGATGACCAGCGTGAAAATCTTTCAAAATACGTTTCTGGAGTGTTAACGGAATCACGACTGTAGTTCGCTGATCCTTTTCAACAATTTTTGCTTTTGCTTGCTTGGTATACTCATTATAAAAAGCCTCTTGTTTTAATTGTTCCAGCGTCACTGGAAGTTTTCTTAATGTATTACAGAGGGTAATTTTTAATTCTTCTTCGGCCTGAATGGAGTCGCCACTGTATCTTCCAGTGGTTCTTTGGATTTGGGAATTAGTCTTGACAATCCATCCGCATGGCCGAATTTTTTTGATGCTACGTATTCCATTTTAAAATTGTAATTTAACAGGATTGTACCCAATCTCGGTGTGCGCAGGTAGGCCTTTCTTTGAGCCTAAAATGGGGAGTAGTAGCTTATGGTCTGTCTGTAAAGTGAAATGTCAACTGTAAATATAGCGGTGGAACTTCACGACTGCGAATATAATCCCAAGCGACTTTTTTTCAATCTGCGAATATTCTTTTTACCGCAAGAAGCAAAGCACTCGACACATGAACTATTGGTTTTACAGTTTCATCAGACATCTTGTGAAGAATGTATGCTCCTACACCATACGAACTAGCGTTGCTGGTAACAATGATTTCCATGTTCGCATCATAATGTGTCAGAAACAAGTCTGATATTAGTGTTTTCTTTATTTTTTTCAAATGCCTACTGACACTCTGCTGTCCATACTCAAGGCTTGTCTTTCTTTAATAGCTCATTAAGGAGGGTACGCAAATCTTGCATATTTGATATGAATGTCTGGTAATAATTTGCTAGTCCAAGGAAGCTCTGCAACGAAACGATGTTATTGGGCACCGTCATGTCTTTAAGTAGCCCGTTCAGGATTCGGTCTCTTACCATCCTTCTCGATTATAGGGTTCTAGGTATTTGATATTTTCCATGAAAAAAATCACATTTGATCTCTAAGTTTGAAACCGTAAGCTTGAATTTTAGCAAAAACTTTGTGGAAATGATCTTCATGTTCAACTACACTTTGGCTTTTCATCATTATGTAATTTAAATAAGCGACTGCGAAGTCAAGGCCGCTCAGCATTGTATCCATGACTTGTTGAAATATTGCTGACGCTACCTTGACCCCACACGGTAAACGTTCGAATTTATATAATCCGCGATGCGTATTTATACATAATAACTTCGAATTCACCTCTTCTAAAGGAATTTGCAAATAAGCGTCGCTAAGGTCAAATTTTCTAGAAAAATTTCCCCCCATTTAGCTTCGCAAAAATATTTTCGGGACAAGGAAGAGAGTAATGATAATCCTTCAGAACAGCATTCAATCCTGTCGAAAAATCAGTGCAAACGCGTATGTCTTTCGATTTATCTTTTACATAGACTGCTGGAGCGGTCCATTCGCTTTACTCTACCTTTGATAGAACTCCAGTTTTCACTCATCTGTCAAGTTCCTCGTTAATTTGTTCCAACGAGGTAAAAGGTACATTACGTTTCTTTTTGAACACTGGCTGGACGTCGCTTTTAAGTTCAACTTTTGCCATCATCTTGGTACATCTGCCTAACCCACCAGAAAAAATTCCTGGATATGCTTCCTTCAATTCTTTTTTCAGTTTTTCGGCAATCAAAATTTCAATTTTTTCGAAGTATGAATTTATAGGTAAGTCTCAAAGTTAGAATTGTGTCATCCAATCAGTGACAAATAAGTTAGAATTGATCGTCCTGAAAAATACTAATTTAACAGTCTTCCCGTTGAACGTTGTATTAACAAGCAATTCTTCCTCGAATTTATTTATTTTTTTTTACCTTGTGACAGATCTTGCAATCTTGCTAGATTTTATCATGGTTGGCTTGCCCAATCTTTTCCATATTTGCAAGTTTATTATTGTCAAATCAGACCCCGAGTCTAGTTGAAATTCTATATTTCTGTTTAACATTTTTACCTGCTCGAATTTCCTGGTATTAGCACCATCTAGTTCGTCCGACCTTGTATTTTTTATGCAGCTATTGGTTTTATTTTTAGATCGGCAATGCGAGAATTTGTGTTCGATCCTGTTACATTTGTAACAATTTTGTTCCGGAAAAAAAAATCTTTCTACCAGTGTAGAGCCCCACATCCGCAACATGTTTTTATTTTTCTTTGTTTCATTAAATTTAAAAAACTATTTGTTTCTGTTTGCAGTGTACTTTTTTTTATATGAGCAATAACCGATTCTTCTATATTTTTAGAATCCTGCTACTGACGTACCTCTGATATTCTTCAGCAATCTGTTGAAGAGTTATGTTCGGCACATTCTCCAATATGCTTAGTATTCTTCGCCTAATTTCTGCATCTTTTGTTGAAACTAGTCCTTGCACGAATATCAAACATTTGAATTTATTGGCACTTAGCTCCACCAGTCTAAAATCATCGTAGTGTTTGTTTACTATTGATGCGAAGGTAGTATAATCGTCAGATTCTTTCCTAGTTAGATTAAGACATTTCCATCTTGTATGAAAAAGAGGTGTCTTTGGACTGAAAAGCTCCATGAGTAATTTCACTGCTTCGGTGAATGTCAACTCACTAGTCTTCCGCAGCAAAATATAGTTTACGAATATTGTATGCTCTGTTGTGCAAAGTTTCCTCAGAAGACGACGTAATTTTTTCGCGACACTCCAGTTTTCACCATCTGTAGTATCCTCATATCTTCTAAAGTATGACGCAAAGGTTATGTCTTTCTCGGGAGCGTATGAAAAGTTCTCTATCAAATTCCAAATGGTGTCTTGTGACACTATCTCCCGCTGGTATATTTTTTTTTGTTTGGTTAATTGAGAGAGAGAGAGAGAGAGAGAGAGAGAGAGAGAGAGAGAGAGAGAGAGAGAGAGAGATTACTAGTATTATTAGTTGTGCTCTATTGTAATTCGCGATGTGAGCTGACGTAAAAAACTATTTTAATACTATCATTTACTTGTAAAATCCGGGGAATAGAAAAACTATTTTAGTAAATGGGAAAGAAAGGGGGAAATATAATTATTCTTTCGTGTTCGAAGCGGATTATTTTGGACAAGCTAAAATTTTATCAGTAGCTAAAACAGAATGTCAGGATTTGTTTAATGGGGTCAGGCAGGGTTAAAGTCCCCAATAGTTGTTCCTGAGAACAGAAATTTGTGCGAATTGAAAAATCTAAATGAGATAATCGAAAGGAAGTGAACTGCTGATATTTCATTCGTCGAGCCACGCCCCCCCCCACACCGCAAATCGAGTGGGTGGAAAATAATCTCATTGGTCGAAGGCTTCGAGTCGGCCAGATCCCCCGAGAGGATTGAAGAAGGTTATAAAAATAGAGACTCAGCGAGAAAAATCAGTTGAGTTGGGAGCGAGCTTCCAGACAAGGAGACCAACTCCCAAACCGCCGCCGTTACGTCGCCGCCATTACCCGCTTCTGATTCGGCAAAGCCCGTCAAGTTCCGATAAGAACCCGAAAGAACTTTGTTATTTTTTTAACATCACCTAGAGAACGGACAGCCCCAATTTTAGAGAATATGTGAAAAGACCTTAGCGAGAATTAAAGAGTTCTGTTACTTTAACGAAACTTAGAAAAGACATTCTTATTTTGAAGATTGGAAGCTCTGAGATTTTGCAAAACGAACTCTCTCTCCGTTGTAAACTGGCATTCCGACAGCTGTATTATCTGCTCCTGTGACTAAATTTTTTTTTTTATATAAAGATATTCTTCGAAATTCTCCAGACGTGTTTGACCTTATTCATTTAATTAATTTTTTTTTTTGGTGCCGTGTTTATTTTTAACCACAAGTGTACACCAGTGTCCGGTCTGGTTTTGATAGAAAGACGACTACTGAAATTGCACAACGCGACTTTCTGAGATCAATTCACAACGTGGGCAGTGGTCCGTTGTTGCAATAGACGTCTTGAAAACCAACTTTTGTGACGAGATCACCACGACCAGCAACAGAGACCGAACCAACCGACCAACCGGCCACCCGGGTGGCAGTGTCACAACTAGTGCCGTAACGACTGTCGACAAGAACAAGCGTCACAACGAGCCAGGCCCGGGCAAAAGAGTGTTACAGTCTTGCGAAAAAGAAAATTCATTTGCAATAGAATTACTACGGCTTGTTAGTTCAAAAACTTGCTTTTTAAATTCGAGCTGTCTTGATTTTCCTCTTGGGTTTGCAAAAATACATTTTTCATTGTTTTCTGTTAAGAGAGCAGTAGTTTTTGCCATTTCTCTTCCTGTGCATTCTGGCACTTTACAAGATCTAATAAAATACTTTTGAAATCCTCTATGATAAGTGTCTTTTTCTGTTTTTTTTCAGAGTTTTTACAAATGAAAAAAACTGACGAAAAAAAAAATTCCGTACTTCTACTGGCAATTAATGCCCGTGTTTTAAGAGGGTTCTTTTTTAATCCCGGTAGTCTTCGCAAATCTTTGTTGCCAAGTTGTTGTGGCTTCTTAGGGCCAGTAAGAAAGACACGAACAAGAAGGTAGGTTGAACCAGTGTATTTGAATAACCGAATGTATACAAAATAAGAGTGCTATTAGTCAGCAGATAGAAGTGTATGTCCCAAGTTACATTGCGTCTCGTCTGCCTCGACTGCTTCACAACTGCCTCTCAGGACGTCACGCAGATTAATATTTATCAAAGGAAGCAGAGTCCATTTCATTGTAGATAAGGCACCAGAACAAGCCTCTAGAAAGCAAGGGAGTTACCGAGAGGAAAAGAAACAGAGAAAGACAATAAAAGAACAGTTTTCGAGCAGATAGACAATGACGACTGACATTGTATTTTATTATTATTATTTATGTAAAGCCACTAAAATGTAACGGAGTTAAAAAGAGGGAAAGAAGTAGCGGAGATAATAAAAGAAGGTTTCGAAGAGATAGACGATGACATTTGACGTTGCATTTAATTATTACTTTTTTAAAAGAAAAACCACTTAGATGCAAGGTGGTTACTGAGGGGGAAAGAAACAAAAGAGACAAAAGAACTGAAGTTGGAGAGACCGAAACATTAACTGACATCAAATGTAAATTTTAGCTGATCGTAGTTGACAGGAAGTCAGGAATCCGTAAGAGATTTCCACAAGCGAAAAGTGCGAGAGAAGAAACTATTAGTATAGGCCTTACGGTTACATGCAGCAATTTTAGCAGTAAAACTATGAGACATAACCACTAATCTGCGATTAAATGCTGAAGTTTAGTTACCAACGAAGAAAAGTCATCCGAACAATTGTGAAAATATCTCTAGAAGAGTTAAAAAAAAAAACCAAAAAAAAAAACCCGCCATGTTACGGCGGTGCGGGGAATGATTGAAACCGAAATGCCAAGCCGAGGCTTATTACATTGCCGATTCTTTTCTATTTTGTCAAGAATCTCTAGATATATACTAGTACGAGGAAACATTACATAGGATATTACTTCAATAACAGTAATTGAATAGATTTAGTAAAGTGTGTTCAACTATTTTTCTCTGCTTGAGGAAAATTAACAAAGTTGTCCTTTTTTCTTTGATACTGAATGTAACTTTGCTAGTCTTAACAGGTTCACACTTGAAATCATTTTTTGATTCTCACAGACTTTGATCCACGTAGTTTAACTTTGTGTATTGTTTGAGTTACAACACCTGGCTAATTGCCATTTCCTTCACCGTTACTATGCAAACGCAGCATACATATGTATGATTATATGCAAATATTATTATTTTCTTTTAAAGGGCGAAGCACGGGATACATTAGCGCTGATAAAATATAAGTAGGACAAATTAAGTAATTATGCTTATCAGGTTGGGAGCATATATTAACCACGAGCTGATATTGTGAAAACAAAGAAAACGCCTCTGGGTCTCCGTTTAAAACAAACAACAAATCTCTGGCAGCTTGTCAACTGGAGTTATTTTTGTTAGCCTCATTTTTGCAAGCTAAAAGTGCCGTTATAATTTTGTCTTCAAATGCTCCAAATAATTTACTAAACTGAACTTGGACGAAGTGTAACACATCGAATACAAACAGAATTCAAACAGTGCAGTCGTTTGTAAGGCTCACTCGCCCCGATTGGCAACCTTCCAAATATCTTCAAGAAAATTAACAGATATCATTACAGCAGATTATAGGACTACGTTATTTTTTTTTTTCGAACGGTTAATTCCCGATTGTCTTCCCAAGCTTTTGAAAAATGAAAGATGCAAAACAAAATGGCTAATATCCACAGGCAAATTGTTTTTGAAAAAAATATGCCTTGAATCTCGTTTTTTTTTTTAATATTTAATCGACATAAGGGGGTTGATTAAATATAAGAGGATATTTTCTAGAAATTGTGACTAAAGATTCTGCAAAATTGTATGCAAAACAGTTGTGCTTTTCATGGCTGTAGATAAAATGCACTTTATTTGTACTTATGAATTGCATTTTATTATTATTTTATTAAAAATTCACATGAATGCACCAGTGCATATGAAATATACTTTTTTTATGAATGCATATAAATTGTATTTAATTATGAATAGACATTAAATACATTTTATTAATAATGCATTTTATTATGAATGCATATTAATGTTCTTTCTGAAAAGTGGATATAAATTGAATATTTTATGAGTGCATAAAAATGCACTTATATAAGAGTGTGTATGAATTCCATTTTATTATTATTGCACATGAATGCATTTTTTTAAGCCTGCATATAAACTGCACTTTATTAAGCCTACATATTTATTGCAATCTATTATGAATGAATATAAAATGCTATTGATTACGAGTGCGTATAAATTGTACTTTTCTTGTTGATATTTGAAGTAACATAAATATGAAAGTGATAACATAAAACGTACTTCTTAAATAGACTCGTCTACTTGTAAAATATAAGGAAAGCTTATTCGTTGTATAATTTTTGTAGATTAACATTCTTTAAGCCATGAAACTTGTTTTAATCGGCAAAATGTTGATTGTTTTATCGTTTTAGAAGGTAGTCCTTTTCATAATAGCGGCTTACGGCCATATCACGTTGAATACACTGGTTCTCGTTCGATCACCGAAGTTAAGCAACGTTGAGCCTGGTCAGTACTTAGATGGGTGACCGCTTGGGAATACCAGGTGCTGTAAGCGTATAGTGACGGATGTGCGTTGTGGTGCAGCGGATAACGACTTGGAAAGAGAAATTGGTGAGCCGAGTTCGAATTCCAGTTGAATACCCTGCATTCACTGAAGCATTGGTACCCTTGGGAAAGCTATTAATTCGTCCCTTCCCTTCAGTTATTGGTTAAATAACAGAGTAGGACTTGGGGACCCTGCCCTTAAAAACAAATCCCAATGAATCTTGATACTTGAAAAGAAAAATGTATTACTAGACAAAAACTTATGTAAACAACAATAAATTGTTGAAAGAAAAAGGTATTACCAGCAATAAATAAATAAAAACTTTGTTGGCAATAAAGGTTGATATTCCCTAAAAACAAAACAGCCAAAAAAATTTTCATAATAGCGACCAAATGTGAAATCGATTCCAGAGTTAATGGATTTGGTTGTTATTTACAAATGTCAAATTTGAAACTGTACTTGCATTCTTAATATTAGCATTTTAATAAAATTTAAAACCTTTTTTAAGACCCTTTTTGTTAATTTTCGGATGCAGGTACACAAACAGCGGATAATAATTATTTATCTTAAAGAATAAGCAGAAATATGCTCTTATTAAATTAAGCAAATCTTTCTACTTTAAGTAAAAATCCATATATCAGTTTGGTTTTTATTTCAAAAGAATTTGTAAGAAAAAATCTGTTTTTGTACGCAAAACAGCAAACCCAGTAAACCTGTAAAAAAGTCAATTATCCCTTTTTCACTATATATCGATATTATGAATAGAACTATAACTTCTAAAATGATAAAAAATTAATTTTTGATTGGATCATATTGAGGAAGGTGGAATGAATTATAATCTATATGTTTTCTCTAACTTAAGTAAACTGGTCTACGTAATTCGTGCCACTTATAATCGTGGTTATTGCAAGAAATGTTTGAATTATCCGTTAAATAAGGATGAGAAAATATTGTTTTATTCATAAAGACGAGGCATAGTTCTACAGTTTTGTTTTCTGAGATCATTCTTCTGTGTTTATGTAGTGATAGAATGCGGAATTCGATTACTATACAATAAGTCATATTAATATGCAAGTTAATTACAATTGATATTACCTAATCAACGTTGGTAAAAGTTTCAGGATTTCATGTAAAATTCAATTAAATTGGGGATTCCGAACCCTTAAGCAACAACAAATACGAAATACGCACACTCGAAAACGAAGATTTCCCCGTATCTACCAAGGAACTAACATTTCTAGTCATCTAAAGATGAACGCGGTGGGAAATAAAACTAAAGCTGCTAAAAGAACAGACCAGAAAAGGATAATCACCCCTATCGAATGCCTGGGACTGATCTAAATTGATCAGCGCGGCTTCATTGTCGACTTTCTCGTTGATCAAGCGTACTAAATGAAGGTTGTTCTAAATAGTCCTACCCTTTGCGTCTGCTCGGGCCAATCAGCTGCAAACGGCTGGCTAAGATCTTCAACTCTGTATTTAATGTCGTCAAAGGCCTGAAATTATCTAACCCATTGCCACCATCCTTGTTTTTGCGCAGCAACTTAATAACATCCCTGGTGAAGCGTTAGGGTATAGACTTGCTTCATTCAGTAGTTGAAAATAAGTGCCAGCAAGGGAACAAGAACGAGCGACTGCAGTTTGTAAGGAAGACCATCTAATCCTGGAGTTTTGTCCCAGCCAACCAGCTTCAGCGCATCCTAGATCTCAGACTGTCACTGGACCATCGCAACCAGCCGCTTCAGGCGTCTCGAAGAAAGTGGAAGTCGGCCAAGTAGGCGTCTAACTGAGCAGTGCCCAGACAGAGCTCCCTGGTGAACAGTTTCTGAAAGTAGTCACGAAAAGTTTCAACTATGCCCGCGTTTGTAGTCAAGATCTGCTTATCTGGCAACGTGACGCACGCGATATACTTTTTTGGCAGCGTTTCTCAGTTCCTCTGCACGCAATTCAGCGGCCATATTCGTTCCCTGAGGAGACATTCTTTTTAATCTAGCCCTAACTACGAGAACTTGAACCTTTTTGTTAAGCAAGGAGGCCTGTTCCGCCATAGCTATGGCCCCACTAACACTGGATTTGATCGTCCGATCAACTTTCGCTTCTACTTCAGTTTGTGCTGCTAATCCAGATAGATTGAGTCGTCGGCTATATTCAGCAGCAAGCAACTTTTAGATTTTAAATAATCCCACTACATATTTCCAACCACACCTCCGTCAATTCCCACGGTATTATTAGTTGCAACTGGTGCTGGAAATCTTGCTCATCAAACAATGATCAGTTCAATTTCTAGTAGCCAGCCAATTTAACCTTAGGCTTATCTAAGTTTACACGAACCCGGACGAGCCTATGATCCGAGTAAACTATAAAATGGAAACATGGATAACCTAAGAGCTCTACATCGACACTTAACTAAAACTCAGTCGATGCAACTAGCACACACCACCGAACCTACGCTGTTCTTATTAGTCTAAGTCTACACTAAATCGCGATGGTGCCCATTTCGGTACTTATCGACAGGATCGGACTTGTCGATAAAGTCCCTAAATTGCTTCACATCCAAGTTGTTTCTCTAAAAACTTCGTCATACTGATTATACACTGGGGAGGGACTTCCAGCAAGATGGCGATTACCCGGCCACTCCATTGACGTTTCTGCTTTCACGGGTATTTTAAGGCTTTAATACTAGTGTTTTGGATATTATTGACCTGCTATACTTTTCCTTTTTTCTATTTCATTGTCGTATTTTTCGGCTGATCTTTACCTGGTGGATCTATTTTCGAACCAAATAAGTTCTTTTTGATAACAGACTAATTTTTGTCGGTCATATTTGCTTGTCTGGCCTCCTTTCAGAAATATGATTTCTTTTTGGTACACCAGAAAAACGGGTGGAGAAAAAATAAAAATGATTTTAACGAAAAAAAAAAACAAAAAAAAAAAAAAAAACAATAAATAAAAACAGTAATTTAATGACACAAGAAATAAAAAGACCGAAAACCTATTAACGTAAAGACGTAACCAAATAAATAAAATATAATTCAACAAAAACAACAAAAATTGAGTTTACCAGTAACGGAAAAGGATTTAATAAAATAAAAACACACAATTAAACTATACTTTAAAAAGTTTACGCAAACAAAAAAGAAACACAAACGGTGAAAATTGAAAAACTAATACGTTTAAAGACGCACGTGTAAAAAAAAGGTTTGCCGGAAACAATGTAACGGAAAATTAAAAAAAAAAAAAAAAAAAGAAAAGATTAATGATAAAAAAGACACGTATTTAAACTATACTTAAAAAAACAAAAAACAAAAAGAAAAACGCTTACACAAATAACAAAAACAGAAACGGTAAAGACTGAAAAGTAATACAAATGAAAAAACGGACGCGTGAAAAAAAAATTAAAAGCTAGCCTAAAACAATATGGCAGACCAAAAAATAAACTGAAAAAAAAAAAAAATTAAGTTACCAACAAAAATGAAGTTAAGCATAGTTTTTTTTAAAATATAGAATTATACAATAAAAGAAATATTTAAATAAAAAATAAAAAAATAATTTAACAAGTTGGAATGCGAAACAATATTCGAAAAAAAAAAAAAAAAAGAAACCAGAGGAGGGTTAAAAAAATTAAACTGGAAAGTGAAAATGAATAAACAAAAAATAAAATTAGCAAATAAATACGCAGAAAATAAAATAAAATAACTTAACTTAAAATTCGGTCTTCAACTGAAAAAAATTAAAAGAAATCATAGACAACAAAATTGTCGTTTTAGATCTTAATTCGCCGGATTTTATCAAGGCAAAAAAAGGACACTCGAATTAATCATTCACTAGTCAATCAAAAATGATAATTCTCTTCTACTCTAATAGTATCCACGTATTTAAGAGGCTATGGACATCCCATTACTATATATAGGTAGTTATACAATAATTAGACAACTCTCTCTATCTATCTATCTATCTATCTATCTATCTATCTATCTATCTATCTATCTATCTATCTATCTAATCTAAAGCACTTTACCACAAAAAGCCTGCTTGCCAAAAATGCCTTTCTATTAGTAAACCACTGAGAAATCAACAATCTTGGCACTAAGCACAATCACAACTCAATACTATATTAGTCATCCGCTGACAGATTTGTTTCGCTGTATCACATCTCATCAGTACGGTTAGACATCCGATTACTTTTAACCCAGGATTGAAACCCGACCGAACTGGCGTCAGTCGGCGATTCTACCTCTGAGCTATGGGCACTCGGTAGAAGGAGGCAGACTTTTAGCGTATGATGTATCATGCGTCAGTAGTTACAGTGCTCTAATTCATTACTGAATGAGCGATGCGTAAATGCTAGAGTAGCTACTGTTTTTTCAAAATCTACCATTTTTCCAGAGTGCTCAATCAGGGTGTGTGAGTGAAAATAGTCATCCGAGATTGAAATCCGAGAGGATGATAGAATAAATAGAGAAGATGTCGGGAAAGTCTCTTCAATACTTTTCAATTCATTAAGTTTTTTTCAGAGATTTGTTTATAAGACACGAATTTAAACTTTTAATTTTAAAAAAATATCCAAGAGACAATATATTGGAATGTTAATTGAGGCTTGATTTCATTGTCCTGATACGTGTCACGTATAATAAATCAATAAACGATCATTTCTAAATTTCTTTTTAAATTTGTGTCTTATAAACAAATCTTTGAACAAATTGAATAAAGTGGGACATGTTAAATCAGAGATGTGGTTTCCGGCTTTCTATTTTCCAATCTTTTCATTATTATGTAGCCCCCTGCACATCAGTGGCGTTACCGCCTTGCTCGGGGTGATACGATTAAAAAAAACACACTTTTCCTACCTGGTCGTTACTTATTCTATCACACACACACACACACACACACACACACACACACACACACACACACACACACACACACACACACACACATATGTATAATAAAATTACAAAATTATAAAATAACAGATGAAAAGGTAAAAGTAACCATTAAGTGGCCTAGAGTGGTAATTAAGTAATTGTTTTCTTATTAGTATTGCTTAAATACGTTAAATGCGTGATGAACTAAAAAAAAGAAAAAAGAGGACATTCATATTTCCTTTCTCTGCATGGGATTGCGTAAACATTTTTTTGGTGGATATAGCCTAAAAATTAATACGCAAGTTAAATAGATTAATCAGTAGGTTTAGTATCATTTATTTCATAAATGAGAGGTGACGTTAGGGAGTGCTGTAACCCTATTTCCAGATGGCTGGTATTAATTTTTTTATTGATTTTATAAGATAAGAAGAAAATTCTCTAAAATTGAAGAGAATGAGAAAGATACATTTACTTTTGTCGGGAAAGGTAAACGAATTGATTGAATCTGTGCAGGTGGACCGTAAACATACTACTGTCGTTCTGTTTTGACGATTGAATGGCCCCAGGTCAAATTGGAATGTGAGAATTTCCTGTTTTCGGCGACCTGCAGCTTTGGGTACGGATAGGCAAGCAATAAGAGAGGGGAAGTTTCTCTTCCTCAGCCGTGAAGAGCCGAAGACTCAGTCGAAAAGAATAATTTATATTATTTTCATTTCGAGCTGGTAAGACTTACACATAGAGGGAAAATTGAATTCCCTGTAGCTAACTTTACCACTCCGGTTTTGTGCCTTTTCAATAAAATCGAGGTGGAAGATGAAATTAGCGGATTTGGGCCCGAGATTCTGCAGAAGACGGTCAGTCAAAAATCAGCGAGCTGCTAGAGCTGGCAGAACAAGCCATCGCTTCCGAGAGAAATTACTACTAAGAGTGGTATTGTGATACTAAAATACCAGTCAGCTAATTTATGCGTCACCTAGTTTTGAAGTTGTTTATAGTGTACATAAATTGAATATAAATATATATAAATCTGCACCTGTGTCGTTGTGTTGTACTGGTTATATTCCGTTCGCTGACTACTGGAACCAGGGAACTATATACCGTCCCCTCACGAGTCTAGACTGACCTAGCCCATTGATAATTGGCAGTCCTACTTCTGCCGGACCGAGATCAAACAAGCACAGCGTGGGCGGAGTGGTCAAGGTTCAGGAAGGGTTAGCTCGGATACGCCCGGGGATCTTGTTATATAAGTACTGCACTATCAGTATAACTGAAGCTAGTTTGTTGGGGAGGGAAACTGTGTATTCTTAAGATTGTGGGGCGCATAAGGATACCAATTTTATGGGTCTTATAGAAACCGTAAAATTTGGGTTTCTAAGGTGATACTCTATGTCTCTATATCACAATTTGTTTTGAGTTTATTGTTGAATTTTTGTTTCAATAGTTGATTTTTTTTTATGTGTCGATATCCACTTGCCCAAACCCATCAAGTAAGCATGGTTCCCCTGTCTCTCTTTCCCTCTGACAGTCTTGTGCGTATCTGATTCTCCAAGCCCTCCTTCCTCGTCCCAGAAACTTCAACTGTCTTTTCCTGATGTTAAGTATAAATTTTCTTTGCGTTTCCACCCTCTCCAAAACCTCGTCGTTGCTCATATATTTGATCCATGGTATTCTCAGCATCCTTCTGTAGGACAATATTTTGTTTGCTTCAAGTATTTCCTTCATCTCTGATGAGATTGTTTCACATTCGCTGCGATATTGAAGGACAGATAACACAGCAACTCAATACTCTTTTCTTTGTTTCCAACGAAATTTTCCCGTCTCTTAATACTCTACTCAGCTTCTGAAATGCATCTTTGACCATGCCAATACGCCTTCGGATCTCAGTTTTAAACTTTCCATCCACTGTTAGAACACTTCTCAGGTACTTAAATTTCTTTCTTAGCTTCATTTTAGTATCCCTGAATACAGAGAATTGTAAGTTTTTCGACAAAAAGATTTAAAAAAATTTTTTTTGTTTTTTAGTTGTATAACAAATTCAGATTTTGGACTTAAAACCTCAGTCTGTCAAAAATTTTAGGGTGGGACATCAACGAAAGTCTTAACAATATCCATGGCAATTAGCAGTAAATATTCTAAAAAATATTGATATAATGCCTTAGTTCTATTTGAAAGTAAGTAATAAGTGAAGAAATGTTCTACCTTTAAGAATCTCTTTTCATGAAAACAAAACGTTCGTTCATTTCCGAGGAAGGAATTTGATGGCCATAATGCAATTTTGATAACTGTGAGGTGATATATATTCAAGAAAATATTTAACGTCAAGTGTTTCTAATGATTTCAACAGAAATCGAAGAGTTTTAAATAGCTTAGAGTTCATTAAGTAAATTCCTTGTAATATAACCAAAGCATTTGAATTAGAAGTTACAATTCAGATTATAGATACGACATTGAAACAAAAATCTTTTTGAAAATCTAAATGCAATTCTATGCAGAAAAATATAAATTTATTCTAAAACCTAGTTGTAAAACTCTTTTAAAAACGAAACGACAATTCTAAAAATTCTGAAATACAAAAAAATTTGTGGTCCTGGGTATGACGGTAAATTGCATCTGGCAGTAAGACTTCTGATTGGGAGATTGTGAGGAGCTTGGAACCATCTCTTAATTGCTGTTGTTCCCAGATCCACCCTGGCCCGGAGTGGTAGCACCTGTTAGGGTCCCAGCTATGGGTAAATAGTTAACTCCCCAAACTGGGGTCAAAACACGATGAAAGTATAAAAATAGACTTTTATAGAAAAATATACATTTTTAAGGAAAAATATTACCAGCAATACATTTTTGAATACAAAACGAGAAGGCATCTTCAGTTTTCCAAAATAAAAAAAAATTAAATGAAATTTTCACCAAAATCTGAATAAATCAACTTTCTCAATATAACTGAGCATTAAAAAAAAATAACTTAAATCCCACTTTTTGGGCATGAAATAACTCACAGAGGTTGATATGCCGTTAAACAAAACCCACTCACTCACTCACTCACTCACTCACTCACTCAAAAAAGTGCAAGAACACAATTTTCAGTAAAAATAAAGAATGCGCGTTATAGTTGGCCAAGAAATCATTCATAAAATTTCAAAATGATCAAACTTAGTGAGAAAACCTAAACCCAATTGAGACATTTATGAAGAAAGCTAAAGACGTAAGTAATAGCGTAGATACCTTCTGGTCTTAAGTGGCTGGGGTTCTTAGTAAAAACTGAGTGCGTCAAAATCCCTGTTGAAACATGTCGGAAACTGGGGCTAAAGTACAAAGGCCGTCTGCAAACAGATTTTGTAATAAAGTGCTCGATATCAGAGATGGAGACAGAGCATTAATAGAATTAATATAGAAAAAATATGCCAATTTCGAAATTTCGTGAACGTATAATGATACACTCACTCATCATGGCTTGTCCTTGTTTTTCTAATGATATTTCTCAATGTTTGTGTTCATGTACTGTTTTATTAAGTATATGTCACGTACTTTTTATAAAGCATATGTCACGTACTGTTATATAAGTATATATCATGTACTTTATATAAAGTATATGTTATATACTGTTATATAAAGTATATGTCATGTATTGTTATATAAAGTATATGTCATGTACTTTATATAAAGTGTATGTCATGTACTATTATATAAAGTATACGTCATGTACTGTTATATAAAGTTTACGTCATGTACTGTTATATAAAGTATGTCATGTACTGTTATATAAAATATATGTCATGGATGTTATATAAAATATATGTCATGTACTGTTATATAAAGTATACGTCATGTACTTTTTATAAAGTATATGTCATGTACTGGTATATAACGCATATAAACTTACATTTTTTCAACATCTGTATATATAGCAAACAAATATTGAAAAATATAAGCAGAAAAATCGGACATGCCCTGATAAGTGAGCGTATATACGTTCATGAAACTTCGAAATCGGCATGACGTAGTGACGCCGATCAGTTAAGTAACAATTATATATATATATATATATATATATATATATATATAACTTTAAAAGTAATTTTAGTGGATAAGTATATTTGAGTAGACGCTCCGTTTAGTTTTAAAAATAGTTTATTTCGGCTACCGGCCTGACTACCCGAGAAATCTTATTAAAGAAAATGATTGAAACCCTAACAAGATTTCTCGAATGTTCAGGCCGATAAACGAAAAAAATAATGCTGAAAGTAAACTGAAGACCTGAAGACTACCTTGTCGAACTCTCTGCCTTCGGGCGGAGAGGAACCCAGACGAGGCTCAGCCGATGAGTAGACACGTCTGGGAGAAAAACAGGCACCTAACCCTGATTTATGCAAGGAGTACGGGAATTTTTTGCCCGAACTTAAGGGCTCGGAATTCCCAAGTTAATTTAATCGGCTTTGTGCCACATCTGGCTTCAGTGTGTGTGTGTGTGTGTGGGGGGGGTTTCTGAAAAATATCATGTTGAAAGTAAACATAGCGTTTTGGTATGGGGTAGCTACTAAAATAATGTTTTAAGTAATAAAATTATGTCGGATTAATAAATAAAATGCTATATATATATATATATATATATATATATATATATATATAGTAAATATCTAACCTAGAGAGCCAACGAACCTTGGTAGATTCGTCGGTGCTCTCAGTTTGTTATTTACTTCGTTTGCTCTACTTGCGTATTGAGCGCTTTTTGTTTTCGGTTACTCGTCTCGGGGTTTTTTTTCTTTGGGCTACGTACTTTGACTGATGTTCAAGTGCTTAGCACGTTCTTTTTTTATTACCCCATTTTTTCCTTCCGCATATGTACTCGGAGGGTTTTTCGTAACGAGTATAGCCATAAGTTTATATATATATATATATATATATATATATATATATATATATGAATGGCATAGTATGAGTACAGATGTGGCTATCACCACCCTCATTAGCCCCATGGCCGAGTGTGGTCGTAGGGTTAGTGTGCCACTGAACATCTGACAGTTCCTCCATACATTTGAATTGAAAGCTAGAGAAGTATTCCCATTCGCGTAGTATGCCAGTAGGCTTCTCCATATCAAACCAACCCATCCCTTGCCATATCAAACCGCAGCCAATATCCTCCAGCTTATAGACTTCTCGTGGTCAAGAACACTTGGCTGCTGATTCTATCGTGCAACTCTCCACCCTGGCCGTTGACTTCAGTCCAGTGCGTCCTCAACCGATCGATCCCGAGAGTGTATTAGATCTGTCTATTAGATTGCTAATTAAAAGCGACACGGTATGAGATGTAAAATTACCACTTTTCCTAATGATAGCTTCAAAATTTAAGGTACTTTTTTTCTTTCGTGTCGGGAATGATGATAAACAGTTATAGTTCTGTGACATTTTTGGATCTTAAATTATCCAATTTCTAATATTAAATTGTCTTAACACAAATTTCACAACAGTAGAGAAAAATAACGAAACATTGATTTTGTGTCAGAAAATATAATCATACATTATATGGCACGTAAAATTTTATAAGACAGTGAAAAAATGATAATCACCAAACCCGTCTGCAATTTTACTACACTCATACGTGTTACATTATAAAGACAACTAAGTATTAAAAGCATCATTAAAATGAAAAAGAAAAACATTAGAAAACTTAATTTTCTTTGTTGAATATTATTCTTTTACTTACTTATTATCACTTTTTGGATTCATAATTAAAATTTTAAATTTGCTTCTAAAAATGGAAAAAAATGTTAGGTGATTACTTGCGTAATCGAATGCTTTCTTGCTTTTCTTTTTTCCTTTTCATAAATCCACATTTCGGCTAACAATTTTATAAAAAAAAAGGTTTTGTCACACAATGATGACACGAAGTATTATTTTGTTCTATGGGAGAATTTCACCGAAGTTAATTTTTCTCTTTAATGCTTTGGAAAATATGAAAATTTCATCGCATCTTTCTTCAAATCATTCATTTATGAGGCGAAAATATTCCAAATATATAAATATATATTTTTACTCACCGACAGAAAAGTAATCAGTCGTCTGGTTTCTTAGGTAATCAAAGTCCTACCGGTTTTGATTTTGGCAAATTAATCGTCTTTTTCTAAAGTGATAAGTCAATGAAATTCTTTCAGATCGACCCTCTGTTTGGTCTTGAGTAGATTGTAATGAGTAGAGATCAAAGATGGCTGAAAAGAAACGCTTGACTCTTGTACTCATTTTTATCGTCACGTGTCCATCTTAAAACAATTTTACTTGTCCTCATAGCCCTTATCTCATTACTCTTTCGACTTGGGACATATGTGAAGGAGAAAGTTGTTGACAATTTTTAGTTCCTGATAGAATTTGTATATAAAAAAACAAAAACAAAAACAAAAAAAACAAAAAACAAAAACAAAAACTAAAACAAAAAACCCACACACAAAAGAAAAAAAACGAAAAATAAAACATTTAGTGATTAATTCTCCAATCTACGTCACCGACGGCCAACTTAAAAATATATATATTAATTTATTCAAATATATTTGTTAAAAATGTAGAAAGAAAGAACAAAGTAACTTGAAGAGAAATAATTAATAGTAGTTGATAGGTTTAATAGGGGTATATACATTTGCTTATCGTCTGGTTCACACACCACTCCGGCTTTTGATCAATAGATTTATTCCTTTTTTTCTTGTTTAGGATTGGGTTTCCGGTCCCTTCTAAAGTCTACTTCGACTTTATACTTTTAATATCTCCACCTAACCTCTGAAATTTTATTCACTATTTATTTATTTATTTTACCTTAATAGGAGCAGATAGATCTGCTTATCGTCCGGTTCACACTCCTCTCCGGTCTTTTGAACAGGACGTTTATCCCTCGTTTCTTGTTTAAGATAGTGTTTCTGGTTTCTTCTAAAGGCTTTTTTCATTTTCTTTCACTCCCCGTATCTCATTGCATCTTAGTGGCATTATCTCCTTATATGGGAGTGATTAAAAAAAGACGTGATGAAATATTTATACTTTTCAAAACCTCGTGTTATTTTAGAGAGCAAAATGAACTTTAGGAGTTAGTATCTCATTTATAAAATTAGTGGGTGCAATTGTCATTCATATCTACAAGAGAGATGTAATGGGGAGGTGACGCATGAAAAATAATCTCCAGAAATTAGGCTTAATGTTTATTTAATCGCTTTTATCACTAATGGTAGAGATTTGGTAACAATTTCAGGGTTGTCTGTTTATATCATAAAGGTCATGATTCATTTCTTCTTCTTCTTCTTCTTTTTCTTACTGTGCCGTGTCCCTTCAGGACGTAGACGCGGCCTATCAAGTATGTCTCACGCTGCTTTCCCCTATCTCTCTGCCAATGCGTCTTCGGGTCTTAATGTCACACTTTCCATCCTCTGTCAGAACGCTTCACAGGTATTTAAATTTCTTTACTTGTTTTATTTTAATTTCTTCGACCTGTAATTGGCATTTTGGGTCTTTTTTTTTTGTTGATGACCAAACATTCAGTTTTCTTTTGCTCAATCCTTTTTTCTCGTTTTATCTTGCTACATTTTGTGCGTCGTGGTGCAGTGGATATCGGCTCGGAATGAGAAATCGGGAAGCCGAGTTCGAATTCCAGTCGTATTCCTTGCATTCACTTACGCGCAAATAACCTTAGGAAAGGTATTAATCCGTGTCTTCCCTCCAGTTATGGGTTAAATAATAGAACAGATTGGGTTCTGTAGCCTTGGTCGGCAACCAATCTACCGCAGAAAGCAATGGCAAACTACTGCGAGATAATCTTCTGCCCAGTCAGTCATGTCTCTTTCGAGACATGATCGCCCAAGCGTGTATCACGTATGACACTTAACTGACTGACTGACCTTTTGTAGGATGCCCTGCATTTTCTTTTCCGTGTCATCCGCATATCTTACAATGTTGAGATTGTGGTCGCCATTGATGAATCCTAGCAAGGGTCTTATTTGTTTCGGAGTTATTTCGCTGTATAAATTGAATAGATCGGGTGAGAAGACACACACTTGTCTTATGCTCTTTTCTATTTTTGTATATCGGCTAAATTAATTTTCTATCCGTACACAAGCGGTTCAGTGCCATATAGGTTGTTGATTATCCTTATGTCTTTTCTGAAAATGTCGAGTCTTTGTAGCTTGCTTTGTGAAATGCTTTGCATAGTCTCTAAAGCACAGATAAAGGCCCTTCTGCATTTGTATTGCTTCTTCAGATAGCATTCTGAGCATGAATATTGCATTTCCTGTTTCGGTATCGTTAATGAAGCCACACTGTTCTTGTCCTATCTCTTGTCCGATTCGAGTGTGCGCTCTGTTCATCAGAATCCGAATGGTGAGTTTTGTTATGTGGCTCATTAAGTTGATTGTTCGGTGGTGTTCACATTCCTTTGCACTTGGCTTCTTAGGTAGTGCTATGAAAATTGCTCTGCTTAGGTCCTCCGGTGTATTACCACTGTTGTAGATTTCGTTATTTCTGTGAACATGTCTACGCCAAAGCTGTTTAAAGACATCAGCATCACTATTACAATGCCGTCGGGTCCTGCTGCTTTGTTTCTGTTTAATTTGGCCACTGTCGATTCCACTTTGGTTTTCAATATTTCTGGTTCATTCGTATTTCTATTGTAACGAAAGACATGATTTACCTCGGAATTCAAAACGAGCGCGAACGTGTCTTGCCTGCAAGATAATAACAAAAAAGAAAGATGGCTGTTATGGAAAACACAATTTATGCGTGCCTATCTCGTCCAAAACGAGACGATATTTGCACACATGCAAATTTTGGCCGTTTTGGAATGGCTTAAAAAGCGGGTGCCAGCGCTGCTGTGAGAGGGGATTTTTTCGGTGGATTGTGTTTGTCGAAGTTGCGGATTGACAGTCAGACTGACAAAGAAGAAAGAGAAGCGGCTTAGTTGGTATCTGTTTCACAACTGCCCTGTGTAGTGGGCCCCAAGAAAAGGAAACCTGAAATCCATTTCCTTGAGGCGACCAAAGAAAGAAAGAAAGAAAGAAAGAAAGAAAGAAAGAAAGAAAAACTCACTCCCATGATGATTCTGATTTCTTGTGATTTGAACTCTGCCTTGGCGTTGTCTAACATGGAGTAGAAGGATTTGATTTCTCCCTCTGTACATTGTGATATTAGTGCATATACCACTATTACCGATATATTGAGAAGCCTTCCTTTCAATTTAACTACCAGAATTCTTTCAGATATCTGGCAGTATCCCTTAACGCATTTCCTTGTGTCTGTATCCAGAATTACGCCAACATCTTTTTCATTATTTTCATCTCATGCGTATATAATTCTGTGTTCGTCACTGATGAAGTCTCCATTGTTTGGCCACCTCGTTTCACATATGTCTAAAATGTTTAATTTTAATCTAGTCATCACCTGCTTCAGGTTTTCCAGCTGCCCGTTCACAGTTATTCATCGTTCTGATGTTCCACGTCCCAAGGGTTATTTTTTGTTTGCAGTCGCAGGATAATGGTCCCGTGACAACTGTCGCTCATCTCCTTCCATTCCGGGCGAGGGATAAATTCTGAAGAAATTTGTACCCTTTATTTCGTTTATGCTAATAGTCGCTGGGTGACGGTACGGTGACACTTGTTGCGCATGTTGCTCCTTCAGTCAGTCAGTTAAGTGCCATACGTGATACACGCTTGGGCAATCATGTCTCGAAAGAGACATGACTGACTGGGCAGAAGATTATCTCGCAGTAGGTTGCCATTGCTTTCTGCGGTTGACTGGTTGCCGACCAAGGCTATAGAACCCAATCTGTCCTATTATTTAACCCATAACTGGAGGGAAGAGACGGATTAATACCTTTCCCAAGGTTATTTGCGCGTAAGTGAATGCAATGAATTTAACTGGAATTCGAACTCGGTTCCCCGATTTCTCGTTCCGAGCCGATATCCACCGAGAAGTCAGTGTCTTTAGGCTTAAATCCCTTCACGCCGTTTGGGTTTATATTTTTATTGTGCATGTCCATAAATATTCTTGGGAGGAATAGTGGAGTGGTTTACCGTTGCCTTCTCCACGGTGTTTTATCGAAACACCACCTCTAGTTAGCTGGCCGTTGACTCCTCAAGAGTCCTTTTGCTTTTTGTAGGTTTAATTTTGCTCTACTGGGATGCTAACATCCCGTCAAACGGACCAAAAATGATTGTTTTTTTTCTTCGAGGGGTAGGATCTAAAAGAAAATTCGGTTTTTTAAGTGGCGTTGTAAGTGAAATTGGTAAGGTTGTGGGAACAAAAGAGTGTAAATATTAAGTAGATTCTTACTATAAGTCCGGAAAGCCACTTTAATAGAGGAAGATATTACAGATTTCTCAGATTTCTACTGGCAACTAGAACATATCTGCGAGATTAAAAACAAAAACCAAAAAACAAAACAAAACAAAACAAAAAACAAAGACAAAAACAAAAAAAACAACAAATCACACTAAAAATATCATGGAAAATAAAGCAAAGAACATCAGCCTACAAAAGTCAATCCAAAAACTGTAAACTTTGTCTGGAGGAAAAATTCCTACAATTACTTTCCCAGACCCCCACCCCGCAAAAAAACAAAAACAAACAAAAAAACAAAAACAAAACCAAAAAACCAAAAAAACAAAAAACAAAAAATAAAACAAACAAACAAACAAACAAACAAACAAACAAACAAACAAACAAACAAACAAAAACTGCTATATAAACGATTAGAATTCATTTCAAAATGCAGACACGGAAACAAACTCGGGCAAAAACACAACGCGCGTTTAGCATGAAACAGACTTTCGCTTCTAGGTTAGAATAATGGCAAATAAAACAACTGAAAGTATTAGTCACATGTCATGTTCCGGCAACCGCCTTAGTAGACTTAGCGTAGTGGTGAAAACTATATAGGAAACCTTTGATTAAGAATCCGGATATTCAAAAATTCTACTACCAAATTACAAAAATGATGTTAAAGGTTTCAAAATTGCCCTGTTGTATTTTCAAAGAGACACATGAGATCGTGAGTTATGAAGTCAAAGAAAATAAGTATAAAAAAGTGACATGGTCAAACAACCATAGATAAAAAGTACATCTAAAAAATTCAGCAGATTTGCAATTCACACAACACTGACTTCAAAGTTTTGTCAACGATATTATTTTGATGTCTTTACTCTTCAGGGTTTTTAATCGTCTGAAGTTCAACTCTTCAGACATACTTTTATATAACTCCCTTCCTCGGGAGAAAACATGATCAAGAACTGCGTGTATTTAATCTCATGCAGCTGTGGCAGTTGATTCAAAGAAGAAACTAATCGCCTCCTAAAAGTAAAGGTCTAAGAAAATTATATGGAAAAGCTGTAGTCCGGAGAGAATAACTGAATTCAGGCATGGCCGATAATATATGTAGGGAAAAGGGTAGGTATCTAACCACGGGGAATGAAGTCAAATTAACAACACCGAGGGATAAGCCGACTAAAATAATTAGTTTACACGTTAGGTCCTGACAAGCCTTCTAAGTAGACGTAAAATATAGACTGAATTTAGATAATAATGACGCAGTAAAATGGAACCAGTAAAATAGTCCAAGTAGAAAAATGGGAAAATATGGCAAGCGAAAAAATAAGAAAAATTGGCACATCTGAAAAAATAATTTATTGAGATATACATTTTGACAAAAAAAGATGGTTTTTAATGAAGTTTAATTAAAACAAAAATGTTACGAAAAATCCCGAATATTAACAAAATGGTTTTAACAACATATTGAAATTATTTGTTTGAACATTATCTTTAATCGATACTCGTATTTGAATAGATATTCTGTTTTTTACTAAAACAGTATTTTTATATTATTTCTACCGGCCTGATTATTTACGATAAATTTTGTACGAAAATGTGCGTCATTCGGCAGGATTCGAACCTTCCGTAACATTAGATGCTTACATTTGTTAAAATTACGATACATTTCAGATCAGAGATGATTATTTGCGTAGAATCGAAAATTGTGTGATATAAGCTTGATTTAACTGCTTTTAGACTGTGGTATCCCTCGTGGTCGAGTAGTCTAAGACGCACCAGATCAATTGGTGGTTTGTCCTATGTTGATAGGGGGCGCAGATTATAATGAACATTCATTAATTGACTCTGATTTTGTTTGATTTTCTATCTGTTTTTATAGACATATATAGATCTGCTTTGAAAAGACCGCTAGCTTCTCACTGACTCGCGGCCTTTTATCCTGATTGTGAAATGATTTTGTTTGCCTGGCGATTTTTATTATCCGTTTATTTTTAGAGATTGTGAAATTTGTGTTTTCTTTTCTTTATTTATTTTTCTTTATTTATTTCTGTATCATCACAAGAAAAAACAAAAAAAAAAAACAAAAAAAAAATACAAAAAAAATCAAAAACAAAAAACAACGAACAGACAAACAATTACATTTTTAAAAAATGTCTTTTATGGTGTACAATTTAAAATTAATTATATACTTTATTTTGCTTTTTATATTTTAAACCTGGAGCTTCACATCTTGTGTTTACAAAAGAAAAAAATAACTTGCTCAAAATACATTTAATTACAACTTAAACTTTCAGTTAAACAATCTTATAGTCTTAGATACCTTCATTCATTTTCGAGAGCTAAATTTTAAATTGAATTTTTAAAAATAAACACATTTTCTTGCAACTTTTATTTTAGTTTTAATTGAAAGCTAAATGATTAAATTTACTATTTGCAGTAAGCAAAATACTCTGATATATTTCAAACAGAAATGATATTGATTGGAATCTAGAATGTTTCAATTTTTTTAATATTTCAATTTTTTGGCCATTTTTGAGCGATCAAAAGCGACTCATTTGTAAACAAAATTTAATTCTCGATTTTAAAAATCTTGTAAAAATGAAATATACATCTGTGAGATATTATCTTTTGAAAATTAGCAAATTTAATATTAAATTAATCTGATTTACACAAGTATTATTCATTTATAGCATGAAATTTCGAATAAAACTTTCTTAAACAAAGAGTTGAAGTTTCTAGCCTTTCCATCGTATCTAAAATGTGTTGACAGATTGACATGCGAGATGAGATACGTGTATGACGATCACAAGTGACATAATTGTACAAAATTTCCTCTTGTAAGGAGAAGAAACCCTGAAACACATGACATTTTAAGGTACACATAGAAATTACCATAAAAAACTTCAAATACACACACACACACACACACACACACACACACACACACACACACACACACACACAAATTTAAATTATTTTAAAAATACGAAGGCACGACGATTTGTATTAAACTTTTCAATTTTCGATTAGTAAATATAATCTTCACTGAATAAGTTTATAAACTAACCACAACAATACTTAGAAGTATTTTAAAAATATTTTTGAAACTTTATAAATTATTTTAATAAGAAATACAACAACAATTATTTGATTTTTGCAAGAATTTCCAAATTAATGTGTTTATCAGCAGATATTACTTATCCATTGGAAACTCTCGTAACGATTTGGTTGCCCGCTAAATAAAATCTAAACAAGATTTTTACCAAAATTTTGAACGTGTTAGAAGAGATCAAACACTTTAAAAATATTAAAAAAACAAACTTTGATCTTTCCTCGTAATAATAGCATGAACATTTTGATGGAAAAATGTCGTTTTTTTTAAGTTTGGGGCCTTTTTTTATTCATACTATGCTGTTTTTTTTTAGCGATTTAGTGGAGGTACCTATATAATCCCTGCTATAAACGTATCAATTAAAATTTGTGGTTCTATTACAGAACCTGGTGAATTTTTCCCATAACTATGAATGTTTTATCTGAAAACTTTTTAATGCGTAAATATCTTCTTTTATTTTTAATCATCTCACCCCAAGCAAGGCATTCCACTGCCACTCTTGCGCATGGGGCTATATAGGGGAAGGTAAAGAGAAGGAGTGGTTAGACATAGGGAATGTCAGGAGGAAGGTGACAGATGAGTAAGGATAGCGAGGATGAGGGTTGGGCAGATGGGAAAAGTGTTTGATAGAATGGGAGCAGGTTAGTGTGTTAGGAGGTGTCTATTGACCTTACATTTAAACTCCTGGAGATTGTAGCCGTCGGGGAAGCAATCACGTGGAAGAGAATTCCACAGTCGGGAAGTGCGAGGAAAGAAACTGTTGGAGTAGAAGTTACGGCTGCATTTTATCGGTTTCACTGTAAAAGGGTGGGATCTAGTTGCTAATCTAGTATCTCGTTCAAATTCGTATTTAGGGGGCACCAGTGATCTAAGTTCATCGGAGCAGAAGCCGTGAAAGTATTTATAGAAGAGACACAGGGAAGCCATGTCGCGCCGGTGGGAGAGAGACTGCAGGCGGTCTGCCAAGTCGGTATCTATCACATTACAGACCCTCCTCTGAACCTTATCGAGAATCCCGAGGAGAACAGCAGGGGCACCCGACCAGATATGGCAGCAGTATTCAATGTACGGGCGGATGGTAGATTTATAAATGTGCAGGATAGATTTAGACGGAAAAAACTTCCGGGCCCTACACAGAGAACCGACTTTCATAGCAGCGGATTTAGCAATGGATTCGATATAGTCATTCCATTTGAGGTCCGCTGAAAGTGTGAGACCAAGGAGGCGTAGTGTTTTACTCTCTGGGAGGCAAGCCTGGTCCATGCTAATGGGAGGTAGGTGAGATTGTCGATGATGGTTAATTGACAGTAGCTTCGTTTTAGAAGCATTAAAATTTACTAGCCATTTCTTACCCCAGTCCAATATGGATTGGAGGTCTTTTTCAATCTCGGCTGCGAGGTTAGCTTTGACGCCTACACCAGATTTTTGTAGGAGGCGAGAGTAAACTGTGGTGTCATCGGCGTACAAACCTATTTGGGCTCTTATGGAATCAGGGAGATCATTAATGTATATCAGGAAGAGTGTAGGACCTTGGGGGACACCTGCGTTTGTATGGTAGTTCTGAGAGGCATGTCCGTTTAATACCACCGTCATTGTGCGGTTAGAGAGGAATGACTGGATTAGTTCAAACAAATGTCCAGTTATACCATAGCTCCGCAGTTTACATAGAAGGCCAGCATGCCAAACTCTGTCGAACGCCTTAGATATATCCAATGCAACAGTTCGGGCTTCGCCATTCCTGTCGAGTGCCTGGTATATGTACTCGGTGATGGTCGTTAGCATATCAGCAGTAGACCTGGTGAAGCGGAAACCATATTGCTTGTCCGAGAGGAGCCTGTGTGCTGTGAGATGCTGAACCACCTCGGCGTTGATAATGGCTTCGAACACTTTGTCAAAGATCGGAAGAAGGTTGATAGGGCGGTAATTTGCAGGGTCAGAGGGTTCTCCAGTGTTTTTAAATATAGGAACTACAGAGGAAGATTTCCAACAGGCAGGAAAGCAGGAAGCAGATAGGCAGAGGTTGTAGAGCTTAAAAAGGACAGAGAAGAGTTCAGGGGCACATTTCTTTAAGACTATGGTTGGGATTCCGTCACCACCGCTCGCTTTGTGAGGGTCAAGTTTTAAGATTATCTTAGAGACAAGCGAATGTGTAATATGGACATCATTCAGTTGTGCCTCGGTTCTAGGTGAGAAGTCGGGTGTAAAAACTCCAGATGAGTCCAGACTCGAATTGTTCGAGAATCTGCGGGCAAAGCATTCAGCCTTATCTGCTGGGGAGGTGAGGACCTCAAATTTGTTGATTAGCGGGGGTATTGTGGACTTGCTCTTGTTAAGTACTCTTTTACAGAGTCGCCAGTAGTCTTTAGAGCCGAATTTAGAGCATGCTATGCGTTGCTTCATTCTGGCAGCAAACAACATCTTAGCTTCGTTAAGTATCCTTTTACACTTATTACGAGCTGAAGTGAAAAGGCGCCTGTTTTGGTCCAACGCGTAGTTACGATAGAGTCGGAAGAAATGATTCCGGTGGGCAATGGCAGCCGAGCAAGCGGGTGAGAACCATGGAGAATGAGATTTAAGCTGGAATTTCCTAGCAGGGATGAAGGCATCGATGCCAGCCTTAACCCAGGAGGAGACCTCGGATGCACATTTTTCGATGGGAAGACTAAAGACGTTGTTCCAAGGGATGTCACAGAGGAAGTCTCGGAACGAATCCCAGTCTGCTCTTTGATAGCAGTAGGATATTCTCCTTGTCTGGGTTTCATGGGTCAGGCGGGAGTGGAGTGAAATATTGACGGACACTACAGTGTGGTCAGAGTTTCCGAGTGGGCAGAGTTGTCTGGTAGTGCAAGAGTCTGGGATGGAAGTGAAGCAGAGGTCTAGAAGTGAGTCCCTTCCGTTAGGGTTGTCGGAGAAACGCGTGGGGAAGTCCACTACTTGCGTAAGGGATTGTGTGATTGAAAAGTTCATGGTGTGGACACCAGCAGGGTCAGTGACAGCGTTCTTCAGCCACTTGGTGTGGTGGGCGTTAAAGTCACCAAACACGAATACATGGGCAGAGGGATGGGAAGAAATGGCTTTGTCGATATTGTCAGAAATATTTATATTTTAATACAATTACATGCTAATAAAACATCTGTAATATATCGAACAAGTTATAAATAATATAAAATATATTAATTTTTGTGATGAAAGTAAACCATTTAATTTTTTTTATGAATAAATGTGGTTTTACACTAACTGTCGTGTATATTTAATACTTTGAAACATAATTCTTTATCAAATAGAAGTAATAAAAAAGATATGGTAAAAAACGCCTTGCCTCTATAGGCAGTGAGATTGTACGAAATTACCAAAAAAAAAAAAAAAAAAAAAATAATAATCGACATGAATTATGAAAAAAAAATTTTAATCGACCTAATTAGAGAGAAGGCCCAGACTCCACTATAACTAAATTAATTGATTCTGTAGTAGTCAGTCAGTTAAGAGCCATACGTGATATACGCTTTGGGCGATCATGTCTCTTTCGAGACATGGCTGACTGGGTAGAAGATCATCTCACAGTAGGTTGCCATTGCTTTCCGTGGTAGACTGGTTGCCATGTAAGGCTATAGAACCCAACCTGTTCTATTATTAAATCCATAATTGGAGGGAAGAGACAGATTAATACCTTTCCCAAGGGTATTTGTGCGTAAGTGAATGCAAGGAATTCAACTAGAATTTGAACTCGGCTCCCCGATTTGTCATTCCGAGTCGATATCCATTGCATCACAACGCACATCCTGTAGTTCTGTAGAAGACCTGGCTTATCTCCCCGACCAAAGAGGCTCAAAATCGCCCGTGCCATATACACGGTTCGGGTTATATAATTTAATTAGTCCTAAGGCACTTAGTAATCTGCCTATTTAGTCGAAGGAATAGGCCATGTTCACTAAAGATTTAATAAAAAATAAAATTTTATACAGAGAAAAACCTACATTTAAAAAAAAATGTAAAATCTTAAAACTTCAGCATAATCATAAAAATGTTTGCATGGCTTCATTTTTTACATGGGAAATAACTCTATTTAACTTTGCTATTCATAAAGTGGTAAGGGGAGAAAACTTTCTATATAAGGGAGATAACTTTGAATGTGCGATCAATATAATTCACGATTTATGTAAATCGATTTATATTTTGGGCCGTGATTACAATTTTCCAGTGAATATTAGGACTGAGATTTTCTTATCTAATGTCGAAATACTTGCTGTACACACACACACACACACACACACACACACACACACACACACACACACACACACACACACACACACACATTATGGTGAATACTTCGTATTTGAAATAGACGTGTATTACTTCTATCGGCCTGCGCATTTGAGAAATCCTACTAAAGAAAATGTGTTGAAGTAATAAAGATGTCGGATTAAAAATGAATCTCTCTCTCTCTCTCTCTCTCTCTCTCTCTCTCTCTCTCTCTCTCCATATATATATATATATATATATATAGGTAAGGAAGATCAGTCGCGTGAACTCGAACTTTTCGAATTTGTCTGATGATTATGTATATAAAATTAATGTGGAGAAGTTTGTCACTTAACTGAGTAGAAATATTCTGACTTTAAAAGTTTTGTCAACGATGTTATTTTGATGTCTTTACTCTTCAGGGCTTTTATTCGTCTGCAGACGAGGAAAAAGCCCCAAGGAGTGAAGCCCTAAGGAGTGGTGGAGCCATAAGGAGTGAAGAAAGTTCGAAGTCAGCATAACTATGCTCAGATAAGTGACTAAGTTCTCCACATTAATTCTATTAATGCTCTCTGTATCGATATCAAGCACTTTACGACAAAAAACCTGCTTGCCAAAAATGCTTTTCTATCAGTAAACCACTGAGAAATCAACAATCTTGGCACTAAGCACAGTCACAACTCAATACTATATATATATATAGTCATCCGCAGACAGATCTGTTTCGCTGTATCACAGCTCATCACTACGGTTAGACATCCGATTGCTTTTACTCAGGATTGAAACCCGACAGAATTGGCGTCAGTCGATGATTCTACCTCTGGGCTATGGACGCTCGGTAGAAGGAGGCAAACTACATATTTCTCTCTATATTTCTATATAGAGAGAAATATGTAGTTTGCCTCCTCATAATTTTGGTTATTTATTTTCTTGAGTCAGTGTGGGACCATAAATTAGTATAGGAAACAGTGAAAAACACATTAATTTGAAAATGCATTCAAAAGGGTTTATTTACAAACGAACGAAATTATTTTAGAATTGTTTCTTTTAAAGAAAATCTTGGTGTGTACATATATATATATATATATATATAAAGGATTTTCGATTATTACAATAGATAATACATATTTCACCGCTTCGATGTTATTATCGCGGCTCGTCAGATACAAATGGTACAACAGTAGGCAATCAAAAATTGATTACCTACTGTTGTACCATTTGGGTCTGACGAGCCGCTATAATAACATCAAAGCGGTGAAATATGTATTATCCATTTTAATAATCAAAAATCCTTCATAAATTATATTACTCTGTTAAATTAAATAAATGAATTTAACATTGAGTTCTCTTGAGTTCCTCTCTTTTGGAATATATCTGGATTACATACCAAGTGTACTTCGTTATATATATATATTTGTGTATTTAGGCAGTAAATTTTCTTTTAGACATATCAGATTAAATAAATTGCAAACATTGTGTCTGCTTATTTTTTAATAAAATCCGTTCATACTCACGGATAATCTTTCGTTTATTATAATTGAAAGATGTCAGAAATGAGCTGTAACGTTGACAGACGCAATTATCATTCATTTCTCAAGGTACTCAAGTACTTCCGGAAAGAGATTAAAAGTACTTGGGTTTCTTGAGAAGTGAATGATAATAACATCTTTCAACGTTACAGCTCATTTCTGACATATTTCAATATATATATATATATATATATATATATATATATATATATATATATTACATCGGTTACCCACTTATTTAATTTTATGAAATTTTGGGAAATTCATTTTTGTATGGCTTAATGTTTATATTTATTAAAAGCAGATGTTCTTGGAGAGTTTAAATAATCATTTTTTTTTCATTTATTTTTGTAAAACAAGACACCCAGTTACAGAAATCTGAACCATAAAAAACAAAAAAAGAAAAAATAAATGCAATAAAACTGATACATTATTTAGTTCGGAAAACTTTTAATTGTTTTATTAATAAGATATATTATCGCCACTATTATCTTAAGAAAAATATAATACGGAATTTTGAATTTTTATAAGAATTATTTTAATTGAAAACATTCATTAGATGAATTTATATACTTTTAAATCTTTTAAAATTCTGTATTAATTTGTAGCTGTTAGCTGCTTTCATTATTCACTAAAAATTATATTTACAACTTAAAAGCTTACAAAAATTCGGCGATACCAAGTATTTTAAAAATAATTTTGTATTTTTGTTATGTGCAGATGAACGTGCCGCTTTTTGTCATGACGGTTTTCCATCCCCGACATTATCAGATTATAAGAGCAGCAACTCCTGTAAATCTAAATCGAACGTAACTAAAATTCATTAAAAGATTAGATTAGTTTAAAATGTATTTATAAAATAAGCGCTCGAGTTATATGCGTCAAAGAATTTTTACTGAGATGCGCCTGGTAGAAAAACAATTCTAAACATAAGTTTAGATAATCTTCTTTAAACGTTATTTTTGTTTTGTTTTGCTTCTAAACGTTGTTAATTTACGTGTAACTGCCGATGCACTGGAAATGCTCGAATCTCTCTCTCTTATTAGAGAAACCAACATTAAGCCCCACCAGGACCGTAGCTGATGCTAAAAAAACACCGGGCACAGAGAAAATTGCCCGGATTTATTAGTTGACAATGTGATGACGTCATCAGTGTCATCCGTTTCCAGAAACTATGATTTTTGCGGATTTTTTCGGCTATTCCGATGGAAATTAGGCACAGAACGTGAACGAAAGCAGGAAATCGGGTTCGGACTTTCTGAGTATATTTTTTAATCATATCACCCCGAGCAAAGCAGTAATGCCACTGATGTGCAGGGGGCTACATAAGAGTGAAGAGATTGGAAAAGGGAAAACCGGAAACCGCATCCTAAACAGGAAACAAGGGATGAGCCTCTTCACCTGTTCAATAGATGTGGGTGGAGTGTGAACCGGGCGTATAACCAGTCTTTTCTCGCAAAATTAATAAATAAACAGATTTTTACTGCGTTCATTCGGATGTTTTCTTCGTTTTTCTTTCTTTCTTTCTTTCTTTCTTTCTTTCTCAATTCTTCGTGAATTGTTTAGTTTGATTTCTGATGAAGACATTATTCCTTGCCCGGATTTTCACTATGATTGCACGGATCGGTCCGGAACCGTGCCCGGTGTGCCCGGTGTGCCCGGTATGCCCAGTAGTCAGATACAGCCATGCGCCCCACGTACTTAAAGAACGCTCAGTCACTGAAGACTATCACTGTCAAGCGAATTTTAGTTATCTTATTTAAGAAAGGCTTGTTCGGATCTCTCGCTGTTATTCTCATATCGAAAACTTAAACAAAGTATTTAAAAAATCTATTAATTTAACATTTGCTCATTCCTTCTAATAACACACACACACACACGCACACACACACACACACACACACACACACACACATATATATATATATATGTATATATATATATATATATATATATACATATATATATATATATATTTCGGCGGGAATTTGGAAGCAATGGCTTTATACCCACAGGCACTGCTTCACCGACCCTAGTTTAAAATACCAAACTGCCCTTTCTAGAAAATACTGGGAATTAAAAGAAAGTAACTTAGATCCCCAAATAAAATGGGAACTCATCAAGGTAATAATCAGGTTCGACGTTGCTTAACTTCTACGTGTTCTTTTACGTCTTCTAGATCCAAGTAAGATGTTTTAATTCAACAATTTAATCGCAGATGGGCACTTTGACATGACGTAATGTTTAGCATAGGCAATATATATGTTCATTGGGTTTGTTCCACTGAAAGACTGGCTGCTGAAAACCTGGAATAACACAAAGATGACACGAGATTTCTTTATTGACTGAAAACCCAGCTTCCATTATCTTCTTCTATGTGCCTTGACCTTTCAGGACGTAGCCGATCATGGCCTTCCACGTCCCCCCCTATCCCTGGTGGCTCTTAGTGCGCTTTCTCCTGTTACACCACACAACCCTCGTTCTGTCACCCACCTGCTCAGACCCTTCAAATATGTTTTCCGCTGTTTTCCCTTGTCGCTTTTTCCTTCTGTCTGGCCTGTTAGTATCAGGTTCTCTAAGCCCTCCTTCCTCATTGCATGTCCCAGGGACTTAAGCTTTCTCTTCCTGATGCTCAGTACTAATTTCCTTTTCGTTTCCATCCCTTCCAAAACCTCATCATTGCTTACATGATATCCGCAGCATCCTTCGGTAGAACCACATTTCAGTTGCCTCAATTTTTTCCTTCATCTTTGATGATATTGTCCAGCATAAATTAAGCCTCAATATAAGTTATTTTTAAAAATAGTCATTGTTAATGACGACGAATACCCTTTTTTTTAATAATTTCACCCCAAGCAAGGCAATAAAGCTAGCAACATACAAGGGGCTAATGAGCGTGAATGAATATGATAGAAAGAAAACATTACGGAGGTGGGAAAGTGACTGAAGCCTCATATAGATCATACTGATTTGTTTTTATAATTTTAATTTCATTTTTTGATTTCTCAATTTTTTTCAACCATCTCGCGATCATTATTTGGATCACTCTGGTGTAAAGTGATGTTAAAAAATTGTATTTGTTTGAAACTGTTGCTTTTGTCACTGCTCTTTTTGACAAAGTGGAAAAACAGGAAATGGATAAGCTGAAGCAATATGACTTCATGAATTTAAGTGCAGATTAAGCGCAGTTTGGCGGCCCGGTCATATCATTTTAAAGTTGAAATGGCTCTGCGTAATATTTTTTTGCAGATAATAATGATTTTCTGATGCAAGTCTTACTATTTAAACTATAGTTTGGAGTAGAAAAAGTGGATTCATACTTTTCACTAGGGTAGTTGCACGTAAACAAATATAACGAACGCGACTGGAATTCGAACTAGGCTCTTCGATTTCTCATACTGCGCCTTTATCCATTATCCTGTCCGTACAGTATTCGGCATTCCGAGCAGCCACTCATCAAGGTAATAATCAGGTTCGACGTTGCTTAACTTCTATGTGTTCTTTTACGTCTTCTAGATCCAAGTGAGATGTTTTAATTCAACAATTTAATTGCAGATGGGCACTTTGACATGACGTAATGTTTAGCAAGCATTTCTCGACAGATTAATTACGACTTAGTAGTGATTTAAATCTTCACTAGGTGCTCCGAAATTTTAGCCTTATACCACATATAAGCTATGCTTCGTAAATGGTTTCGAATCGAAGCTGATTAATGTTACTGAGTCATGACGAAATGATCACGGAAATATTTTTTTGTTTTTTGTTTATTGCTTTTTAATTTTTTTTTTTAACAAGAAATAGGGGAGCCGAGTTCGAATTCCAGCCGAATTCATTGCATTCACTTACGCGCAAATAACCTTGGGAAAGTTATTTGTCCGTCTATTCCTTCCAGTTATGGGTTAAATAACAGGACAAATTGGGTTCTATAGCCTTGGTGGGCAACCGGTCTACCGCAGAAAGCAATGGCAACCTACTGCGGGATAATCTTCTGCCCAGTCAGTCATGTCTCTTTCGAGACATGATCGCCTAAGCGTGTATCACGTAGGGCACTTAACTGACTGACTGACCCAATTTTGATACATAACGCGTTTGGTTATTTGAAGATGATTGAAATTATAAGGGAGATAACTATAAAAACATAAAGGGAGGTGACTCAGTAGGCTGCCATTTTTTTCTAAGTTAGATTGGATATAGGAATCCAGTTTGTCTTTCTATTTAACCCATAGCTGAGGTAGATGGATTCATAACTTCATCAAGTGTATTTGTGCATAAGGGAATGTGACGAATCCGGCTGGAATTCGAACTTGGCTCTCTGATTTCTTATTTCGAAAAGACATTCATGACACCGCAGTGTTATAAATCTGAAATGCTTTTGAGAAAGTGTGAGATAAGAGGTAAGTGCGGGATAAGAGGTTTCTACACAAACGCTTCAGATATGGCATCTCTGGGAAAGTCAAGTTCTTTCTCACAGTTAGGTCCATAAAGGTCTTTGTAAATGGCAAGCCTTCTGGAGACCATGTGATCAATGCTAGAGTCCTCAAAGGCTATTTCCGCGTTCCTACATTCTTTTTGCTTTTAATTATTAGTCTGTCTAGCAAACGTCTTCAGATCATTAATTAACATATTCGCTGATGATACCAAAATTTACGAAAGTATTTCAAGATTTAAGATGATCGAACCCTTATGGTTTATTTCTCTACTACCTCACCTCCAACAGATTAGTAGCAAATACTGACTTGTATACTTTAAATGCCCATAAAAACGAGCTTTTGGTTTCATCATCAGACAGGATCGCTCTCGTCACATTGAACGGGGTCTTGGGCATGACGGTAAACTGCATCCAGCAGCAAGGTCTTTGATTGGGAGGTTATGAGGAGCATGAAACTACCTCTTAATTGCTATTGTTTCCAGGTCCACCCTGACCCGGAGTAGTAGCACCTGTTAGGGTTCCAGCTATGGGCAAATAGTTAACCCCCAAACTGGGGTTAAAACACTATGAAAGTATAAAAATAGACTTTTATAGGAATATATACATAAAAATAGACTTTTATAGAAAAAGATACATTTTTGAAAGAAAAATATGACCAACAATAAATTTTTGAAGGAAAGATTATTACCATAACACATTTTTGAAGGGGAAAAATTATTCTCAGTAAAACATTTTTGAATACAAAACTAGAAGACATTTTCAGTTATCTAAAATAAAAAAGAATAAAAACAAAAGAAAATTTAATTAAAATCTGACTAAATCAACATTCTCACTATAACCGAATATTAAAAAAAACCCCAAAAATCTTAAACCCGCATCTTTTTGGCATTAAATAACCCACGGAGGTTGATATGTCGTTAAACAAAACTCAAACTCAAACTCAAACATTGAACGGTTGCAGTTTCAATGGGATTCCGTACTTTGATCGTGTTTTGGACCTCGTTCACACCAGACTACAAGTGGAACTCATATATACGATCCCTCACTAAAATTGTCTGGTTCATTTTACCGCTTCAGAAAGAACATGACTCCATCTGTCATTTTGTACCCTTACAAGAGTCAGATTAGACAAAAATAGAGCACTGTTGGCATATTTGGTCTAAAGCTGTCCAGTCCTCACTATCAAACTATGATAGAGTCAAAATCGTTTACCTGATATTGTAGAGGGTGATCTATTTTCCACCCTACAACCTCTTTCCCTACAGACGCAAAGTTACATGCCTATCGTTTCTCGATCGCTCTCTCTCTATGGCAAATATTAAGTGGAGACAACTTTTAGTCTTAACAGTTCAGACATTCACACCTAGGATCCGTTATGCTACGTCTACTGATTAGAATTTTCCCCGTATTTCATTTGTAAGCAGGGCGCTCCACTCAGCTCATTCATCGAGAAGTAACACTTTTTAGACCAAACCTCACTTGCATACTACCATAAACATTCTAATCTTAGTCCCGTCATACCATGGGTTAGTTGCTGTCAAACCCCCTTATCCTCATACATTTTCAATTCTTACTTCCTCCTGCGTTCATACCACGCATCTCATCCAGTAACACTCTACTTGAGCCTTATAAGGTAAGAACAACACATTTTTACGTCTCCAGAAAGACCACAAAATTGAGATTGACAAATTGGCAATTTACACGAAGTGGGCTTTTCCGTGATGGATTAGAAATACATGATAATTATTCAATATTGAATAGAATTTTATTTCTTTACTTTAAAATTCAGGACGTATTGAATGTAAAAAAAAAAAAAAAAAAAGCCGGAAAAACATAACGGTTTGCATATATTTATATTAGTGCAGTAAAAGTGTAAGTACAGTGAAATATTTCACGAATTTTCGTTACTTCTTCCTTTTCTATGTGCCTTGTACTGTCAGGACGTAGGCGAACATGGCCTTCCAAGTCTCTTCATTCCTGGTGGCTTTTAGCACGCTTTCTCCTGTTACACTATGCAACCCCCACTCTGCCACCCACCTACTCAGCCTCGTCAAGTCTGTTACATGACGCTTTCCCCTGTTTCTCTTTCTCTCTATCTGGCCTGTAAGTATCAGATTCTTCCTCATTGCATCTTCCAGGAACTTTAGCTGTTTTTTCCTGATGCTCAGTATTAATTTCCTTTTCGTTTCCATCCTTTCCAAAACCTCATCATTGCTCACATGCCCGATCCATGATATCCGCAGCATCCTTCCGTAAAATCACATTTCAGTTGCTTCAAGTTTTTCCTTCATATTCGATGAGATTGTCCAGCATTCACTGCCTTATTGAAGAACTGACATCACATACCAATCCAGTACTCTCTTCTTTGTTTCTAGTGAAATTTCCCCGTCTCTTAATACTCTACTCTGCTTCTGGAATGCGTCCTTCGCTATGCCAGTTCGCCTTCGGATCTCTGTGTCGCACTTTTCGTCTTCTGTTAGAAGTCTTCCCATGTATTTAAATTTTTGTCCCTCTCGATTTTAGTATCAAGCACCTGTATTTGGCATTTTGGACTGTTTACTCTATTTATATACAGACTATAACTGGAGTGAGCGATGGGTTCATATTTTTTTCAAAGGTATTTGACCTTACACACGCGTGGCTATGGTGAATTGTTGCTCGATAGAATAAGATTTAATATAATGGAAGGATTTGAAATTCCATAAATCAGCCTTTACCTTTTTTGAAATTTTCGCTTAGTTTTTATTTTGTCTCCTGCACCCAGCTGAGACTATTTGCTTTTTAATGAAGTTATTCAGCCACTGGAGGATCCTTGTTTTTTGTTTTTTTTTCATTTTTGGCCTATGCATATCAGCAACCAAAAGATTGTTGGAATTGAACGCGTTAACATGTTATTCTTCTAGTGTTTGTGAAGAAAAACAACAACAGCAACAACAACAACAACAAAAGTTGTATAAATTGAGAATTTGTAGAACAAACAAATTAAACAGATTTAAGTCACAGCGAACACCTTATTAAAACATATTGTCTTAATCAATTTCAGACAAAATAAAATTGACTTTTCAGTGAAAATTATTAATAACATGAAATACCCCGACTGAGTAAATACCAACTTAAAACAAAATTTAATTAACGTATAGTTTACGGATAAACATACATTTTACATTTTATTTCAGACTATTAATCTACAAAGTTTCAACTTTTACGCATGAATACTTATTAATTTATTAAAGTTTTTATAAGCTTCATATAACACACTTTAAAATGGAACCTAGCATGTTTTTTGTTAAATATTCGCGAGTATTGGTTGTTAATTATTACATCTATACGCCTGGAATAAATAAAAGGTATAACGTATCGAGGAGGCAGTCAAGCAAAATAGCAGCCTGCGTGATAACCCAAGTAAGAATCAGGTGTAACAGTCCGACCAGAACTCATTAAGAAATCTTGTAACTAGTTTGTTTCCTGTCTTGCAAAAACTGTCTTTATTAGAAAAAGCTAGACTTTAAAAAGAAAAGAAAAATAATTTTTGTAACACACCAACGATTTCTGGATTATAAGAATTTTGGATTTGTTTATGATCTATTTTCTTGTTTTTCTTTCCTTTTTCTTTGAGGATATTTTTACATGGCCAACATTTTCACTGGATTGCAGTGTAAGATTAGTAAATATCTATACTTTTTTTTAATTGTCAAATGCAGAGCAAAATGAACTGAACCCAATTTAGGACTTTATAACACATATGAAACACAGGTATATCAGACTTTCACTTCAACATATACAAGAGGCAAGATGGTGCATCTGTAGAAAATTCATTTGTCCGGTTTTTTTTATGTTAAATATCCGAATTCCCGAATTCCAAACAATGATAAATAAATAATTTGTGTTTACCAACATATTTACAGAAATTCAAAAAAGTCAAAAAGAAGTAAAACTAGTCTTTAGTAGAATTTAAGTCTTTTGGCGGGTGATACATAGAAAAATCTGGGGTTTAGAAAAGAAAACTTTTAAATAGTTGGTCCACAGAAAAATCTGTTGTTGAGAAAAAACTTTTATCGTTAGTGAAGATTCACAAATCGTTTTAGTTATTGTTGTTGGTGATGGTTCGTTTAAAGTCGCCGACATATGATCGTCAGCGAAGATTTGCTGACGGTCTGTACTGCTGGTGTTGGAGATGATTCGTTTGAAGTCACCGATACATGTTTCTTTCAACACGCGCAGCTTCGGGGATGGAGTAGAGCAAAAAGCTATGTAGCCACTTCTGTTATGTTCAATTTGGCGACAGCCACTTCTCTGCTTTGCTCTCGAAAGTGGAAATCTTCTGGTTTTTGAAAGAAATGTTTTGCGAAAGTAGGTTCGAGAATAAAAAGGTTTTAGTTTTCTCTGAATGGTCAGATATTTCACATGGTGATGTTAAATTCTAGCCAATAGACATTTTGATTTAAATGTTTGTTGTATTGTGAAATCTTTTTGTTAGATTTGTAAATATTGCTTGTTATTAAGTAGAAAACAAAGTGTGGGCGTGTTTTATTATAGTATGTTTGTGGGTATTTGATTGTGTTAGAAAAATCATTATCAATAATACACCACTAAGATTGATAAATATTGAAAAATATTTTATCACTATACGCAGTTGAGTTGGAAATACGGTTTATTTCATATACATATAATGTTACTAGAAATTTTATCGATATTTTTCATTTGGCTTCGTTCCAAAGGAGTGTTCTTAGTGTCATAAATTAATAATCTTTTTTATTTGGAGAAAAATAGGCCTTAAAACATCAAATAAGAAAACTTCAATTCCATTGGGACAAAACTATAAATGCTAGCATCTGCCAACATATAAAAATATTTATCAGTCAGTCAGTTAAGTGCCATACGTGATACACGCTTGGGCGATCATGTCTCGAAAAAAACATGACTGACTGGGCAGAAGATTATCCCGCAGTAGGTTGCCATTGCTTTCTGCAGTAGACTGGTTGCCGACCAAAGCTATAGAACCCAATCTGTCCTGTTATTTAACCCATAACTGGAAGGGAGAGACGGATTAATACCTTTCCCAAGGGTATTTGCGCGTAAGTGAAGACAACGAATTCAGCTGGAATTCGAACTCGACTCCCCGATTTCTCGTTCCGAGCCGATATCCAATGCACCACAACGCACATATTTATACTGTGACAAAATCAGTTGTAGAGGAAAGCTTTGGCCATGCAGCAGTCAATAACTGCCGCAAAAATATTTCCAGGTTTAGTTATTATTTCATACTAGTAGTGACTGGTAGTTCGTAGGTCGGCTAGCCAATGTTTGTTGTAGACACCTGCATTTGTGTTTGTTCAACACCCACAGAGCCCACCTGTGGTTTATACTGCTATAATGCTGAGCTGACCTTAGTTACAGTTTACGGGAGAAAGCATGAAAACTGGTGGAATCAATCGTCCGAAGAAAGCCAGCGTGCTCAAACCCTCTGTCACGATGACTAGTAAATTCCAGCTAGCACAGCCATCGACGACTTCCAAATAGTCTTGTCTACCCAGTTTCACTCACAAGACTTGAGGCAACGCGTTGTAGGGTTTTCAGGCACTTTCAAAAGATGTCAAACACTGGAATGACCTCACCAGGTCGACAAGATCAGGAAATCACCTTCCTGACAATTGTAATATAATAATCTGGCCCCACCTGAAGAAGGAAGCTGATGCAAGCGGGGGCGTTTTCCGGCCGTTGAAAGGAACGGATGTTTGTTTGACCTTATTTCCGGCAGTAGCGGAAATGGCTACAAGAGGCAGACAGAACAGGTGTCTCTGAGAATTTACGTAGGCGTCGTGTAGGCGTCGCGGATCGAGGCAAAACCCGGAAGAAACAAGTTCCGGTTTTGGAAGATATAAAAAGACCTCGAAAACAAGGATTCGCCAGAAGTCGAAGAAGAAGCTAGAAGAGTCAGTCAGTCAGTCAGTCTCGACAGGCAGTCTAGGCAGAGAGACGTAGAGGAGAACAGATACGACGACACCCCGTCACCCTGTCAACCCTTAGAAGAGCGCTCCCTCAACTCTCTCTACCCTAGGCTACACGGTCCATCGTTCATTAATAAAAATATCACTGATATATTTTTATATATACCCGTGTTTGTTATTTGTCGCTATATAACACAATGACCATGGTGAGATTCGAACCCGGGTATCAGGATCAGAAGGCGAACATTCAAACCAGTCGAACACATCCCCGTATTATTTCATATTAATTACGAAGAAAATGCAGCTCTCTTTATTTTAAAAAATTACATTAATTATCCGGAAAAATGCTATTAAATTTAGACGTTTTTTAGGTAGGATTAAGTGAGGGAAAAGTTGAGAGACTTCAAGGGAGATAATTCAAGATAGAAGACAAATGAAATGCAGTAACTTCCCTTTTACATCTTGTTCATTACACAATTTTTAAACGAAATATAATTTTCAGTCGAACTATCATTTCAAAGAGTTACCAAGCATAAGTGCCGCATGGAGTAGGGGTATGCCGATGGGAGTTTATTCAATTCATAAAAGAAGCATTCTAGTTAAAATAAAGGTTCGATCTGAAATTTGTATGTCAGTTTATAAACGTGGAACAAAATAGAGGATGCGATAGATGTACTATCGTCTAAATTACGCTGTTATGAAAGGGGTCTGAGTGAGAGGGATGGAAGCCTCAGTCAGTATAGCTTGAGTGAAGCTTTATTCTACTAAAAAATCTACTCCGGTAGTGAACCGTTACAAGAAAATGGCTGACTACATCGTGGAAAGAGGAAGACAAAAAAGAAGGGAAATCATTCAGTTCTGGAAAGTAAGAGAAAGATTAAAGAGTTCTTTTATTATTTTCACTGAATATGCAAAAACCAAAATAAGTAAGATGACATCCCGTTTTAACAGACATATTTACCAAAATTACACAAAATTATCTTGAAATACTAAAGAGTAAATTTATTCAATAAAACTGTCATTAGCGTCAATCATGACCTCCAGACGATTTCTAAACCTCCTGCGATTCTTCTGGACGGTCTCCTTGTTTAAGTTGGTGACTGACGCCATAATCCTTGTCTTTAGTGTTACAATGAATTTTGTTAGTCTCTCGTTCATCTGTAGAGTCTGGCGAGTTAGTTGGCCAGACGTAAAGGGTGATGCGGTCGCAGAAATTGTCTGACAGCCATGATAGTGTTCTCCTGCTTGTGTGGCATGATGCAAAGTCGTGCTGCTAGACATAGGATCTTCGAGCAGCCGCCCCTTTGAACCAGGGCATCACTGTCCTTTCAAGGCAATTGATGTAGGACTCCGTATTGAGTCTTATACCCTGTGGGAAAATGAATGGAGGCATAACATCGTCATCACTAGTGATCGCTTCAAGCAGCATTATGTTGACTGGGTATACCATCCAATTCTTTCTGAATCTTCTGCACTGTCTCCTCAGATTGACTCCCAAACACTCTGAAGTGTTCGTCATGTAGCTTCCGGTGCGAATGCATAACAGTACATCATACCGTTTCCAAAGTTCTAGCAGAGTGAATTGTGTCATGGTGCTATTTTTCTCACAGATGGTGCCTAACTGACCTTATATTGTGCAGTAGACGAAATAAAAAATAATAACGTGCATGAGAGAAATTAAAAAAATACAATGGCGAAAAGTTATCCATCGCACCCAGTAATTGTGATGCAGTGAAAATTATTAAAAAATAAGCGTGTGAAAGCAAATAAGCATCATGCCAGGCATAAACTGAAAAAAATAATTTAATAATTCTGGTGGTTTTATTTTGTACACAAGGGTAATACACAACCTATCGACCACTCCATTCCAGAGTCGTATTCAAATATACGTTGGATTGGTCCACTCAGTATATTTTTAAAAAAATTATCTAAAAGAAAAAAAATAATAATAAAAACAAAAACTAAAAAAAAACAAAAACTAAAAAAACAAAAACAAAACAAAACTGTAAAACTAAAAAACACACAAACAAACATCAAAAACTACAAAAAGAAAAAAAAAGCGAAACAAAAAAAAAAAAATAGAAGGAAAAAAAAAAACAGCGGAAAGAATGACCTTAATAATCCGAAAAGAATGAGCTCAATAATCCGGACATCTCTTGGAGTAAAAATGAAAGTGTATCTGAAAAAACAATCATATAGCTTGTTAATATTTCAACAACAAACATAAACAGGCAACGTTTGAAAATATTTACCTTCATCCTTTTCCAGAACTTGAAAGGATCTAATCCTTATGTCTATTTGTAATAACCAATCAATAAGTAACCACGAGAAGAAAGGACACACCATCAATAGTAACAATGCATGGTTGTCAGCAAGCGGAACAGCTCATGGCGTGAATTACAAATTGAAAACACGAAAATCCAGTAAGTAGAAATATTTAAATATAGCGTTTTAATGCGACAAGGAAATCCGAAAGCATACTAGGGCAGTGAAAGATGACTTCTAAAATTGCAGGATAGTGTTTTAATAAAGCCGTTTCCTAATATGCAATTATGAAGCGAATTTTGATCAGAAGATTTTGTCTGCAAAAGAAAGCGTTCAAGACTTTAACTACATATTTGAAATTTCAAAATCAAGCAATTATAGAAACTTAGCTGTCTGGGTAGATTAGTAACAGATGATGGAAAATGTGGATGAAAATTTGAAGACAAGAATGATTAATGAATTCTTTTCGGAAAATTATGCAAATTATAATGACATAGGAAAATATCGTTAGAAACAATGAAAGGATCGCTGTGATGTTACATAGCATCAGTCCTAAATGACAGTGAATGCTGGACAATCTCCTTAGAGATAAAGAGGAGATTTAAAACAATAGAAACAATGAAAAGATTACTGAATTGTTATGTAATATCAGTCCTCCTATATGGCAATGAATGCTGGACAATCTTTTTACAGATGAAGAAGAGATTTCAAACAATAGAAACAATGAAAAGAATACTGAAATGATATGTAATATCAGTCCTCCTATATGGCAGTGAATGCTGGACAATCTCTTTACAGATGAAGAGGAGATTTCAAACAAAAGAAACAATGAAAAGATTACTGAACTGTTATGTAATATCAGTCCTCCTATATGGTAGTGAATGCTGGACAGTCTCCTTACAGATGAAGAGGAGATTTCAAACAATAGAAACAATGAAAAGAGTACTGAAATGCTATGTAATATCAGTTCTACGATATGGCAGTGAATGCTGGACAATCTTTTTACAGACGAAGAGGAGATTTAAAACAACAGAAACAATGAAAAGATTACTGAACTCTTATGTAATATCAATCCTCCTCTATGGCAGTGAATGCTGGACAATTTTTTTACAAAGGAAAAGAAGATTTCACACAATAGTAATGTAGTTTGTTGTTCAAAAGGATGCTGAGAATAACGTGGACTGAACATGTAAGAAACGCAGAAGTTTTAAGGAAAATTGTAACAAAATATCGTTTACATTTAGAATCAGAAATGTAATAATATTTGATTGATTGATTAGTTCATTTTTTACGGTTTATCATCATTTTACAGGTTATTTAAAGACAGAAAATATTTTTATATTGAAATAATTTTTTTGTGCTAATAATGGCGTAGTTATACACGTTTTACTAATTAACCCATATCTAGGAGGAGAAAAGGTGGATTCATACCTTTGCCAATGGTATTTTTGCGGAAGTGAATATAACGAACCCGACAGGAATTGGAACTCGTCTCCCTGATTAACAATTACGACTCATTATCCATTAAACCAGTTGCTCATCCAAGCTTACCTGGTATTTCCAAGATATTACCCATTTAGATAGTGGATAATTTTGATGTTGTTTAACTTTGGTGATCATAAAGGAGCCGGCTTTTCAATGTGATATAGCCGTAAGCCCAAGCATAATAACGAAAGGGGGCTTAGAGAATTTGACATTCACAGAACGTATTGAAGGCAGGAGAAACAGTAAGTAATCTTCTGTAAATGGCTGAGAAAACAGGGTGCTGGACGGATGGTGAAAAGACAATGAAACGTTTTTTTGCTTTCCATCAGCATGGCTGAAGCTAACTTCCACGAGAGTGACTCACTGCGCTTTCCAAGGCTTAAATTTTCCGCTGACATGAAGTGGAAAGATCACATTGAATCAATTACTAGACCAGCTGCTGGGAAAGTTGGTTCAATATGTCGTGCTAGACTCTCCATAATCTAGAAGTCTTCTCTTCGTCCATCCATTGATTATTGCTATCATATCTAATCTGATGCTCTTGTCATACATTTTGAGATCCTTGATAAAACCCAAAGAAGAATCTGCAATGTTATTGGTCCTGACCCGGACACCTTGCCTTTAGTCACTTTCCCGACGCCATAATGTAGTTTTCTGAGTCTTTTTTTAAATATACTTTCATGGAAACTGTTCTGACGAACTTATCTAGTACGTAGACTTTATGAATTTAAGTGCAGTACTAGATCTTACGCGCTAATACGGAAAGGTATTAATCCGTCTCTTCCTTCCAGTTATGGGTTAAATAGCAGGACAGATTGGGTTTTATAGCCTTGGTCGGCAACCAGTCTACCACAGAAAGCAATGGCAACCTACTGTGGGATAATCTTTTGCCCAGTCAGTCATGTCTCTTTCGAGACATGATCGCCCAAGCGTGTATCATGTATGGCACTTAACTGACTGACTAGATCTGTGGCAAGATCTCATCATTTTAAAGTTAAATGGGTAGAATCGTAAGTTCTATGTTAACGGTTTCTTCTGTCCGGCTTCTAGCGTCCCAGTCAACTTCCATCGTCAAAAGTTTAAATGTAATGTCAATCGTTATTGTCTCGCTTCTGAATTATTGTTATTTTATTATACTCTGTCCTTAACAATATTTTTATTTTCTTTTTCTCATACTCTCTAACACTCCCTAACCCCTTGAATCTTGGTGGCTTTATTACCTTACTTGGGTTGAAATGATTAAAAATATCAGAATTTTTTCTTTCACAAATTTAGTTTTTTCTTATAATTAAGTAACTGCTTTATAAGATATCAATAAACATGATATAATATTATGTGCGTAAACAAATCAATATAGAACTTAAACATATTATGTCAAGGTTGAATTCCTTCGTTTAGACATATTTTACTAAATGGAACAGGCAAAGAATCAATTTATCTTTTTTGATGAGATTCTCCTGGTTTCAAATATGCGATTTCATGCTAAGTGGAAACTTGTAAATTGTGTGAAATGATTGTAATTTAGTAGTTGTCATATCAGCATGCATTTAGAAAAAATGTTAAAGTTTATAGTTATTAATTCTGACATTAAATAAGATCGGCAACATTTTTAACATTCTTATTTTATTTTTAGAAAAACAAAAATGTATAAAAGCACAAACTGGAGAAGAAGTGTAAATAATCAAACGTATCAAAAGTGGTTAGAGAACTTTCGTGATGCCAGGTAGATTTGTTGAGGTTTATAAGTGATTAAACCATAAGAACAGGTTGTAATTCGAGTAAATTCGTTTATTTCTAATAAAATCGATGAGTCAGTGCTTAGCAATTGAATTTTTAAATCTAGATCTTGTTTTGTTCACTGCAGTACTACATTTAAGTTGCGCTTAGAAAATCACCATACATACATATTTGTTTTCTCCGGGATCTTTTTTCTTTTTTCTTTTTTTCGTGTCTCCCTATCTCGTGTAGGTGCGTTGTGGTGTAATGGATATCGGCTTTTGAATAAGAAGTCGGAGAGTCGAGTTCGAATTCCACTTGAATTTGTTGCATTCATCTACACGCAAATACCCATGGGAAGGTGTTAATCCAGCTTCCTTTTACCTATAGGTTGAATAGCAGAACAGACTGGGTTCTATAGCCTTGGTTGGCAACTAGTCTACTGCAAAAAGAAATGACAACCGACCGCGGGAAAATCTTCTGCTTAAGCTCGGACAAAAATTCTTGTTTGCTTTTTCCCAGACGAGACACTACCGTTCGGCGGAGCCTCGTTTGGGTTCCTCCATATATATATATATATATATATATATATATATATATATATATAAGCATTAACGAAGAATTTTCGTTGGTTTTTAACCAAACTAATATAAAGTAAAAATACGACATTATATATATATATATATATATATATATATACCCATTGAAAATGTCAGAGAAAAAAAAACTATATATGATAGGGTCTGTAATGTGATCGATACCGACTTAGCAGACCGCCTGGCAGTCCCTCTCTCTCACCGGCGCGACGTGGCTCCCCTGTGTCTCTTCTATAAATACTTTCACGGCTTCTGTTCCGATGAACTTAGATCACTGGTGCCCCCTAGGTTCGAATTTGCACGAGATACTAGATTAGCAACTAGATCTCACCCTTTTACAGTGAAACCGATAAAATGCAACCTCAATTTCTACTCCAACAGTTTCTTTTCTCGCACTTCCCGACTGTGGAATTCCCTTCCATAAGACTGCTTCCCCGACGACTACAATCTCCAGGAGTTTAAATGTAAGGTCAATAGACACCTCTTAACAAACTAACTCGCTTCCATTCTTTCAAACACTCTTCCCACCCACCCAACTATCTATCACCCCCCTTCTGACATTTCCTATATCTAACCACTCTTTCTATTTACCTTCCCCCATGTAGCCCCAAGCGCAGTAGTGGCAGTGGAATGCCTTGCCTGGGGTGAAATGATAAAAAAAAAAAGATGTTTAATGTCTTGACACGAGGCAATTAGTCAATATTTAAAACATAAACAGTGAAAACAAATCTTTTTAACCAATAAAAATACTTACGAAGAAAGAAATAATGAACAACAAAAACAAAAAAAAAAATGTGAGCTATTCATTATTGAATTCAGGAACAAAAATATCAATTTTTTTCATGAATCACATATTCTTAGGTGAAGATGCAAAAAAATTAATATTTGAAAGTGATTAACCCAACATAGCACAAAAAAGACTCATTGATACTGGCCTATGAAAACCGAAAGTACTTAGATATTAGATAATTTATATTTAACTATCTACCAGAAACCGTAAAAATAATCTCAGATAATAAAAAAAGCAATTAAAGTTTCTTTAACTCTTTTTCGTCTTAAACCAATTTTTTTTTTTTTTTTTTTTTTTATAAGCGTTTCACCCCGAGCAAGGCATGTCACTGCCACTACTGTGCAGGGGGCTACGTAGAGTGGAGAAAGGCTGATTAAATATAGGAAATAACAGAGGGTGGGTGATAGGCGGGTGAGGATACCGAGAATGAGGGTTGGGTAGATGAGAGTGTTGTGAGAATAGTTGGGAGTTAGTGTGATAGGAGGTGTCTATTGACCCTACATTTAAACACCTGGAGATTGTAACTGTCGGGAAAGCAGACTTGTGGAAGGGAGTTCCACAGGCGGGAAGCGCGAGTTAGATAAATAAAAAACTCCTGTTCAAATACTCTAAATTTAATAGACATATATGCTCTTTAAACAGAGCTTGAAAATACACACACACACACACACACACACACACACACACACACACACACACACACACACATTGATTAATTTATTAATTTCTTTTCTACATTTTATTAACTCTGCAGGTTAGTCAAAGCCAGAATATATTCTGAAATTTTAAGAATTTTGTTTTGGGGGGGGGGGCGATGATAAATGGTTTAGTGATGAAGTCTTACTAATTAACCAATAGCTAGAGAAGAAGAGGTGGACTCATATCTTTCCCAAAGCTTTTTGTGCGAAAGTAAATATAACGAAGTAGTCACACATCCAAGTATAGGCCAGGTTCAACGTTGCTTAACTTCGGCCATCAAACGGTAACGTGATATGACTCTAAGATATATATATATCTGAATAATATAGACATATCCATTATCAAAATGGTATGATGATTTTTACATGCATTTCAAAATGTTGCTGCTACACTCGTAATACATTTTGTCGAATATTGGCTGGTTGATTTTGATATTGAGTCTTCGAGAATTGGAAGTTTTGGTTTGTTATTTTCATGGTGTAGTATATTGGCGTTGGTAACAAGTATTTTCCTGAAGTGTGAACGTATTTTAATTCCATTTTGTATGTTACCAATTTCCGGTGAGTGCCCTTATACTGAAACGCTTGTTTTACAAAAAATTCCATAGCTTCAACGGATAAATAAATTTTTTTAGATAATTATATCAGAAAATGTCCACATGTGTTATTTCTTTTTAATTGCCATCGCAACGAAATTTCGATTTTATCAAAGTCTTATAAGTTTGCTTTTGTAATTTACCCTTGTGAATTAATTTAGAGGAGATTTAAAGTACGTGGGTAGGAAAAAACTACTGCGCGTTCCTTAATGAATTTCATCGTATCATCAAGAAACTGATTATAGAACTGGAAAGGATCAGTACAAAAATAGAGATAATATGTCTATATCATTCAATGAAACTTTGAACGAAGATATGCTGCTGCTGAAATATATATATATATATTGCAAGTCGCCTGAAGACACCACATGGTAGAAACATAGGTCGCATAATAACTTGTTTACAAATGGAGAATATATATATATATATATATATATATATATATATATATATAAAAGAGAGAGAGAGAGAGAGAGAGAGAGAGAGAGAGAGGAAAAAAGAAAGATAGAGAGGGGTGATTGAAAAGTAACTCCCTATTTTATGCATGATGGACTCTTCCATTTTGCCAAATTTATAGTTAGACGGGAGAGTCCATCATATATAAAATAGGGAATTGATTTTCAATCATCCTGTATATATATATATATATATATATATATATATATATATGTATGAATGTGTGTGTGTGTGTGTATATGTGTATGTGTGTATGTGTGTGTTTCGTTTCTCGATATATACATACAGTACCAACTTAGCCTCTCTTCTATAGCACCTACGTTCTGCTAGAAGTAATTTATAGCAGTCACCGAAGAAAGGTCTGGGAATCCAGTAGAAACAGACGATAGATACGCGGCTAACGAGGTTTGGTAAGAAAAGGGGATGTACTGATGCAGAGGTTAAAAATGAGAAAGTGGCAGTTGGAAGATGTCGAGTCGAAAGAGCGGGGAAGGGGTGATTGCATTATTTCTATTTATTATCTGTGAAGAAACGAAAAAGAAGAGGAAGAAGAATGAGACAAGTGGTCGTGACGTGGTGGTGGTGGTGGTGGTGGTGGTGTGGCTGAACAATTACAGTGAAGAATATAGATAAAGTGGGAGGTAAAGATAGCATGAGAGGTTGAGGAGTTGGTTAAAGAGAAGAGGAAGTAGACAATTATGACCACACCAAAAAAAAAAAAAAATCAAAAAAAGAAGGAAAACATAAAAGAGAAATTAGAATGTTTGGAAGAAGAAGAAGAAGAAGAAGAAGAAGAAGAAGAAGAAGAAGATATTCACAAATTTAGTAGGTAAAAAAGAAGAGTAGAAAATGAGGAGTGGGTGGAGGAAGCGAAGAAGAAATAAAAAAGAAAGGAGAGGAATAGTCATGAGTATAAAAGTGGTAAAGGAAATTGATAAAATTAAACGGCAATAAAATTTATAATGAATAGCATCGATAGTCATAAAAATAAAATTACATTAACACTAATAATAATAATTTAGTAAAGAGAGTATTATTAATATAAAGAAAAGATAAACACTCTACATATTATGTATCACTTAACATCAGGATTTGTGCAAACCGAACGCATATATTTAGAACCATGGTAATAATAATAATAATAATAATAATAATAATAATAAACAATGGTTAAAAGAAGTCATAAAATCACTAAGAATTAGTATAGAACAATGAAATCGTTTTGAGCATATTCATAAGTTGGGACTGACGTTGATATCCGGGTACGGTTTCTGTTTTTGAAAGAAAGCGACATATTAAAATAAAGGAGCATTTCGATAGAAGATGCTGCTGCTAGTGTTGGTCTTTCATGAGCGGTGACTTGTCCGCCATAGTTCGGCTAGAGACAGCAGGTATGAAGTGGTGGCAAGTAAGAAGGTGTGAAGGAGGAGAAGACAAAAAGAAAAATGAAGGCAAAGGAAATAACAAAAAACAAAAAAAAATGATGAAGAAGAATAAGAATATAAGGCTTCTATCCAGAGAAGTGGTAGTATGGCCAATATAGGTATATTACATGCCACCTATCTCATAAAAATTTTGGTTGAAAATACAAAAATGCTATTTAAACCACAATATCAAAGGCACCTCGCTATAAGAGGGGCACTTTATATCAAACAATTTTCTTCTACCATCAACCTTACATTATTTAACAGTGGAAATGGAGTTTTGAAAGTTTTTTTTTAAATAGACAAACGCTCACGCGATGCCCAGCAGTGCGCGTCACGCGAGAGCTTTAAAAAACTCTCCTTTTCAAAATCACAAAAAAACACAAAAATTACGTTACCGTCAAAACATTTGAACAAAATAACAAAATTGAAAAAAAATTAACATCCTTGAAAATGGCCAGTAAAGTGGCTGAAAGCGCTTGGAAAGTAAAAATTATGGAACATTTTTACATTCCTTATCTCCAACAAAAAAGAAACATGTAAGAATACTGGAAAAATTGAACCAAAAATAGATAAAATCTTCTTTGAGAATCATTTTTAACGAAACATATATGTGTACATATAATTTAACTCGCTTATGCGCGAATGCGTGTATGGCTAGTATATAGGTGTTTGTGTGAGTGTGTATATGTGTGTTTCATTGAAGACAAGTCAGGGCGGTTATGCTTTTTATTAAATTTCCCTTGCTATAATAAATGATAATAATAAAAAAATGAAGCAACTGTTATAAACACGGTCACAACATGCTGACTGTGTTCGCAAATAAAAAACAGCTTTCAAGCACTTTGTCTTTTTTTTTCTTTGTCTTTTTTGTCTTTCCCTTTCTCAATATATACATTGGGTGGTAGAAGGAAAGAGACAGAGAAAAAGAGAAAAAGAGAGAGTCTGAAGATTGCTTGAGGTGTGAAACTGACAGTCACTGTGCAGTATTCACATCTGTGTCCACGCTGTCTATATCTAAAGCAAAGTATTTCCTATATATAACAAATATTAAAATATATATATATATATATATATACCAAGTGAAGAGGACTCAAGGTTTTTATTTTATTTTGAGTGCTCTGGCATTTATTTTATTATAAATAGTGCTCAATATAATGAGTATTATAGAGCTTAATATAATATGATATAATTATATGGTTATGTCAATTTTTCATTGCGACATGGAAATTTTTATGTTTCGAGATTAATTCTCATCATCAGGCAATGTTGGTGTGGTTGTGCTGATGATTTACATTTAAATGACAAATACTTTCGTTTTACCGTGAATGTATGTGGGTGTTTTTTGTGTGGCTAATCAGAATAAGCCACACACACACACACACACACACACACACACTCACGGTAAACCGAAAGTATTTGTCATTTAAATGTAAATCATCTGCACAACCACACCAACATTGCCTGATGATGAGAATTAATCTCGAAACATAGAAATTTCCATGTCGCAATGTAAAATTGACATAACCATATATATATATATATATATATATATATATATATATATATATATATATATATATATATTAGAAGTAGTACAAACTAATGAGTTAGCAGTCCACTGCTTGTAGTTATTTACTTTATTCAGAGTGCCCGGTACTTAGTAGAGCATTATGTATGTGTTTCAGAGATGGTAAAAAAAAAAATGAGGTTTTTAATTTTCTATATATTATCATTCCTTAAAGAAAAAAAAATTACTGCCTGACGAGGTACAAATACGATAGTACTGAAACAACAGCGCTTGTGTTACAGTAAATTATGTTTTTATTATAAACTTATAATAAAAAGATTACCATATATATATATATATAGTCATCGCAGGTAGCCTTTGAGATTTCATTCGCCCGATTAAAAACTTAATGGGGTGATTAAAGTTTAATGCTTTACTCGCCAGCGTCGATTAAAAATCTTCAAATATAGAAAAAGGAAATCTGATACCTTTTACAATCCAACGTATGCCATTGAAGATTCACAAGTTACTTAGAATGACCTACAATGACATTATTTAACTTTTGTCTTTCATCGTCCAGGTCAGTGTAAATATTCGTTTAATTAACGCTTCCAGAGTGTAGCCAAAATGTCTCTGTCGCCCAGATTAAAGACTCTCAGATTTTTAGAAACTCATTTGGAAAAATATTATACTATATTTCCTCCCCGCTTACGAAAAATAAAAAAAGAACATGTGAAAGATAAAAAAAAATACGCATACTTCTTTCAACCACGCACCGAAAAAAAATTATACAAGTAAGAAAATTTTTAATACAAAATCGTTGAGAAAATCAGATTTGTTATTTTTTATAATCTATGAGATTAAGGTTGTAGTCAAACAAAAGAAAGAAACTACGAATTTAGGTACCTCCACTTAATTGCGAAAAAAAACAACAACAACAAAAAAAACAACAAAACAAAACCAAAAAAACAGCATATCATGATGTTAAAAGGGCTCAAAAGTTAATAAAAACAAAGTTTTAGCATCAAAATATTTATCCTATTAGTAAGAGGAAATATCAAATTTTGTTGTTATTATTTTAAAGAATTTTTTTAAAGAATCCTTTTTAACACGTTCAAAATTTTGATTAAAATTTTTATTTTTTGTTTTCCGTTAGCGATTCACGCTATGTTTACTTAAGGCGGCTATTAAGAAAATGGAGTCGGTCGTGTAAAATGATTTGGGGGCAAGTACATTTTCCCTCGCTCTCGACCGCCGGTCGTGTGATTTCTTTTTCAAATCTCAAAGGCTATATATATATATATATATATATATATATTATAAGAAAGTAAAAATGTTTACATATTTGAATAATGTATGTTTCCCAGACAAATAAAAATGTCATATTATCAGGACATAACGCAACAATTTCCTTCATGCGACCTAAATGTTCAACTTCGTAGTTAACTTAATTCTCGCTTTTGATCGACACACCCATAATCATATCGCTTAACATCTTCCAACCACCCCCTTAACTTTCTGAATAACCATAAATTCATTTTATATTCTCTAAAATAAATACTTTTCAACATTTGATTTTCTAAAATATCACCCGAAGAAGAACAATAATGCTCTGAAACATGAAATCTTTGGTGTAGTGATATAATGCTTTTATAAACGATTGTAATCATATATATATATATATATATATATATATATATATATATGTGTGTGTGTGTGTGTGTGTGTGTGTGTGTGTGTGTGTGTGTGTGTGATTGAAAAAATATAAATATTTATGTGCTTACCGAAGTTTAATTTACTCTTTTATCACCTTTAATTTTTTCTCAAATATGATTCTGTGATAGAAAGCTCTCCGGAAATTTAAAAGAAATTTTCATGTTTTTTTTCTTTTTCTTTCTGTCCATTGCAGCTCCTATTAAATTTGAGCTTTTTGCTATCTCTCCTAATCCCTGTTCTGCTAGCCATTTACACAAGCTCGTTAGAGAGGTCATGATCTTTTTTCTTGTCTCTCTTGCTGTAAATGCATCTTATGAGTAATAGATTTCTCAAGCCCTCTTTCCTCATTATATGCTCTAGGGATTTCATCCGTCTCTTTCTGATGCTTAATAGAAGTGTCTTTTTTGTTTCCATTTTCACGCAAAGTTCTTAATTTCTCACATGTTCAGTCCATAGTATTCTCTTAAGTCAATTTCTTTATGTGTTGCAATAAGTTTTCTTCTTATTTATTAGATATGCAGTATTTA